>VXAA01001019.1:304361-339203 GCA_013399115.1 Anseranas semipalmata | reverse complement strand
AAAAAAGTAAAGGTGTATATATATCTTAAAGTTAACCATCCAGACCTCACCAATATTGCCTCACCCTACTCTGGCTAATACACAAATACATTGGTGAACCTGAAGGAATTTACAGTGGCTTTGGTAACCCAACATTTTACTTCCTTCCCTCCTTCCTAGAAAGTTGCTTAGGCCGAGAGAACATTTGAACTGCTTGGAATGTCAGTGTTGGATATTGAGAAATTTAGTTGTCTGGGACTCCCGTATCCAAGCACTGACATAGCTGGGACGCCAATGGTTTGCATCTGAGAAAGAAAAAAAAGAGCTAGTTGAAATGCTCTAAGATAGCACATAGCCAGCTCAGATCCCCAGTCCACTGGGACAATAAATGTGGTGGCTGCTTACACACTGCAAGTGCAGGTTTTTTACTAGTTCTGCAACTGCACCTTTTAAAAACAAGCCTTTTTTCCTTCTTCTTTCAAAATAGAGATGAAAACCCCACAAGGCCGTTACTGAGACTATAAACAGCAACTTCTTTAGATGCACCAAATGTCATTTTTGCTTCTTACTTGAGAAATCCAAAGATCCAGCATAATTGGCTGGAATGATACAAATGTTAAAATGTCTCTAAGGAAATCTAAGTTTTGTTGCAATTGCTGCTGGACTATAGATTTTAAAGCCCTCAGTATTAACACTGCAAACTTTAATAAGCTCAGATACATCTAAAACCTTAGGAGAAATGAGGTTATTTTATCCTAATTTTCTGTAATGCTAAAAAATTAATTCCTTATTGATTTAAAGCAAGATTTTTGAAAAAATGCTTACATCCTCCTGTTTAGGAGGATGCCAGTCCCACTTTTACAAACCATGAAAACATCTATGCAACATGTTCATTGTTTGTGACTTCTTATGCCTTTAGTTGCATTTCCTTCATGAAGTTCAAAGAACAGTTGAAAAGTTACTTGCTTACCAAAAGCAAGTTAGGAATTAACATCAAAATGTCTGCACATGGCCATATACATGTATGAAATCTCACACTCAATGCTCACGCCCTCCAAATTCACAGTAGTCACTTCCTTTTTAAATTGCTATGCAGACTGGATCAACTGCTACATTGTTATACAGCATGAACAAATTACTAGATTATTTTGAAACAAAATAATTATTAGACTAACTACTATTGTAGTAGTAGTAGTAGTCGTCACTAGTACAACTACTATTGTAGTCACTAGTATTGCGCCATCTACATTTGAATGCGCTGAATATCTCTGTCCTGGAAAGCATATTATAAGACAAATACACCACATTGCTTCAATCAATTTTTTAATTATATTCCTACAAAAATCATGTAAACATTAGCATACAGATCCAGAAAAAAATCAATATAATATAATGATGCATGAACTGTAAGTTTCAAAGAACGTCAGGAACAGTTCAACAGTTTATAAATTAATATATACAGTAATGGGTACTCATCCTTAGATAAGAACACCTCATAACTGAGGAATTTAGGTGCAAGAGCTGTAAAACAAATTGAAGTGCTCTGACACCACACTTTACTATGAGGCAACATTGCAATCTAAATGACTGCCTGTTGTTGTTTCATATTAAGTATTTGATTTAGCTGCTAAAACAAGTATAAAACAATGGTTTTGGTAAGAAGTTTATTTTTATTTGAAAACATATAGCAAACATCCTTAAAGTAATTAAAAAAAAAACCAATACTCCATAAACAGGTTTCTGGAAGAGTGAATCTGAAGCTTACTAGGCTGCACAAAGATCATCAGCCTCTCCATTCCACGTTGCTTCAAACAGAGCACCAAAATGCACCTCCAGCTAAAGAACACGTTTCAGGTAGTTTATAAACGGACAGCGGTGGTTGGATGGAAAAAGTGAGATGCAGAGCACATACCAGGCTGATTTGAAATTCCTGCTTCCACATGCAGCATTCTGGGCAGTTTAGCTCTTTATTGAATTACAAAGTCACGGGAATCTAACACCATTGATAACTTGTTAACTCTTGACTATTTTGCTTCCAGAAAAACAAAAGAAAACAACAAGGAAAACATGATCTTCTTCCTGCCTGCAATCAAAGTCATATTCCAAGTGTTCCTAAACATCGCCCTTTATGAGATCAGGGACACAACGTAGAACACGGGATGTATCATATACTCAGATGACACATTAAACAGAAAACAAATTAATTTTCTTTTTCTCCTGTCCACACAACCATATTTCATAGGAAAAAGTGTATGGGAACATATCCTAAAGAGTTATCTCAAATAAAAGGTATTCTTCCCCATATTAGAAAAGTCTCTGATATCAGTGAAAATACAGACTACAGAAGATGACTAGGACTTTCCTGGAAATACTTGACACTGCAAAACCTCTTAACTGAATACAGTATAATATGATCCTCAGAGAATCTTTCCAGAGTTAAATACATTTTTCTGTTTCTAGAGTTGAAGTACAATTTTATGCCATCTTATTTGGTACATTTTTCATACACAGAAAAATCACTTCCTCTCACAATGAATATTGCACTAATAAAGATGTATTTATTTACAATAAAGGGGAGGTCACCTCCAGCCACCTAAAGCTTTTTGCTATATTTTCTTCCAGTTGGTTAGGAACAAATTCTCTTCACCTTTTCTATAGGAAATCCTGAGTAGTAAGGTGAAGAAAATGTGGCAGGTAGCACCAATTTTCTATCATTCCTCTTAGCTAACCAGGTACATTTGTCATCAGCAATGCATCTAGAAATGCTGTCATAGTTGAACCTAAACGCCCAATGAGAGCTGATGATAAAACACTTATTCCTATTGCCAGAATCTCAGCCAACACTGAAACACTAGGAGCAGGAGAAAAGAATTCTGCTAACTCAGAGGATGCAATTTGCAAACACCGAAAAAGGCCTGGATTATTTTTTCTTAAAATGGATGTGAGTGGAGAAAGCCACAGCTGGTGAGAGTAACAGGAAGAAATCACTTAAGCTGCTGTGTCTGTCACCTTCCAAGCAACACACTTCCAAGCTGCCCACTGCGGCATTAATGCAATGGGGTAGCATTCTGAAGGTATTTGCAAATGACCCAAACTCTTTGCTGCTGCTCTCCCACCAGCGCAGCTCAAGCAGTGAGAGCTTTATTGCAAGCCAGACTACCAACAGCTTCCAGCACTTAATTACTACGTAATGCTTCAGGCTTAGAGAGGTTTTATCAGACATTAGCCAAAAGGATTTGTTGATACTACAGCCTTAGCTGACTACGTTTCCTGCTGCTTTTTTTACTTGTATTGCTAAGCTGGTAATAGCAGCTATGACAGGCCAGACAAATCTAATACAGAAGAGGTTAAACTCAGCAATTTGGGCTTAAACTTAAATTGTATTTAAATTACTAATAGACAAACATTTCATTGGATTGGCCCCCTGTGCACAGACCTGGAAAAGTTTTCTCAGAGATTTATCTGCAGTTTTTTGTAAAATATTAATATACTAGAGAAACATTAACTTGTTATTCACAGAGACAGTAATACCACAGCTTTTACACATCTTCTGACCTTTCTTCAATGTTATCATTCCCATGCCTAAAAAGACGCAGACACAAACTCCTAACAAGACCTTACGTTCTTATCTGTAGCTCGAAGACGTTCCTCCCACTGATATGTAAATGATTTCCATTCCCTTACCTTGTCCCATGGGGATCTTATGCTCACATATATGCATATTGCAGTAAAGGAGAACTGAGATGAGAATATAAACACAATTAGCAGACCTTAATTCAAATGAAGTTGCCAACAACAGTGAACTTTGAGAAACTTCAGGTTAATATGCTTAAGACCTTGTTCAATGTTATAACAGCACCAACAAAATAGTTTTAAGTTTCATGTGAAAAATGTTTCCTTCTGCTTCTAACTTTGATCACATTTCTCATTTTCTCACCCTTCTATATTTCAGTTTTTCTCTACTTCTTCATGATAACTTTTTCTGTCTGATTTGGTAAAGATAATACAGTTGTGAAATGCATTATAGCTCCTCCAGAATCTTTTCATTTTTTGCCATTTATTAAAAAGTATATTAAAAACAGGACATTAAGTTAAATGAATGAAAAAGTTGGTAAGAACAATGAAAGTACCGTGGCAGTCTTAACGAGGTAATCAAATTATTACAATTTTCAGCAAGAATGATTATTACATTGCTTCTCTCTAAAGTCATCCCAGGAGCTATACGTCTCCATGTACTCCAGCACTAAATTTAGTATGAAATCTAGATAAGATCTCTCAAAAATAAAGGCAAAGGAGTACAGAGAAATCTTCTGAAGTCTTTCAGCAATGTCTCAACCGACATACAAGTGTGTCCAAAATCTCCCGCTTAACAAGGTATAATGCAAACCAGATTTACCAAGGAAATCCCTTCTGTACACACATGAACAAGGTTTTCATGTATGAAGCTATCAAACAAAACATCCTGTCTCTCAAAGGTTGATTTTTGCTTGCATGTTTGGTAACTACCAATACAATCAATATATATTAAGTTATCCAATTCATACATTACACTCAGCAATTCAAAATATATACCAGTGGGAGAAGGAGTTGAACGATATTCTGGTCAAACACGTTTATTTTAATCCTCAAAGCACAACCCTTTTTCTTCTTCATCATCATCATCAGTAGAATCTGCATAGGACTCAATGGTGTTATATATGAAAGAGTACAGCTTGACGTCTGGTCCTGAAGTAGAACAGTTTCTGCATTCTTCATTGTAGTATCTGAGTAACAGCCTATAAATGTCCCCTTAAAAATGAAAAGAAATAATACATTTAAAAAAACGTAAGATCATGCTACATGAAGAATGTATGGCTGCAACTGAAGACGAGAACTGGACACACACTGAAACACTGTCCAGGAACATCTCTTTAAATGAGTAGTGAACAAGGAGGTAGACAACTGCATAAGGGGAACCCTACTGTTTCCAAACGTATTGCCAATTACCTAGCTTTGTGCTTCTATCCCAGAAATTCAAGACACTTTACAATTACAGTGGGGCAACAGATATATTGCTTTTCTTGTATTGCTGCTGGATAACAGATCTGACTACTAATTCTTCTTACAGGATCAAGCCAAAACCAAGATAAGACATCTCTAGCTGTGTCTCTAAAGAAAGTGAAGAACGTAAGCAGATATTCCTTTTTTTTTTTTTTTTTTTTTTTATTAAAGTATTTTAAGTTATATTAAAATACTTCTGCAAAGCTTCTGTCTGCCACATGTATTTATATTTTTGAAATTCTGGAGCATAACTCCCAAGTGTGTTATTCAAGGATTCTAGAAGTCCTACAGATTAACATTGTTCAGTAGAGCCTGAATCAGAAGAGCTCCCCACTCTGAAAACAGGTGCAAATAAACCAAGACCCATTTGCTTGGGTTCGGGACTTGATTACAGTAATTCTTATTGGACAGTTTCCACTTATAGAGAAGTCTCTGCTGTATGAAAAGATTTCTATATGCTCACCAACAGTTTGGCCCTTCTCACAGAGAAAAGTATGCATGCTGTAAATATCTCGCATCAGCTCCACATCTCCAAAGGTGAAATAAACAACATCGCGTCCAGATTCAGCAGCTGCCAATATCTGTATTAAGGCTGAAATAACAGAAAAACAGATTACACTTGTGAATGTAGGATAAAACAATTTAACACAGCCTAAGTTTTACAGCAAATAATCATAACACCCATCTCTGGGTGAACACTGCAAAGCAATTTGAACAGTAAGTAGATAAGTTACTTCCACTTGTAAAGCAAAGTAGAGATATTGAGCACTGCAGCTTAGAGTGTTGAAGTATTCTGGTAGAGTCACTAAAGATAACTGCCCTTACTTTCTGGATGAACAGTGCCCTTTTAAAACAAAAAACAAAAAAACAAAAACCAACAACAAAAAAACAACGAAACAATAAAAAAGCAAAAGTCCATCCCCCCCAGTCCCAAGCTGCACACAGCCATTACTTACCCAATAAACATGCACAACAGCATAAGAAAACAAACCACCACCTTACATCCCGGTTTAAGCTATTATAATCAAGTCACAGTAGCTGGGTAAAAAGTGACCTTAGCAAGTCACAATTTCCATTCTCCACCTTCCTTCTGAAGGAATGGAGCCAACTCTTTTACTGGGTAAGCTACACAAAGCAGGAGCTAACCTAACTTTTATCTCCCAAGAGATCTATGACTGCAGCCTCTTACTGTGCAATTTAAGGTATCCGTTTTACCTATAATAGAAGTATGCAGCATGAAATACAATGGCTCATTCTGACCTCTAAAAAGCTGGGTGAAGATGCCAGGAACGCAATTCAGATTCTTTAATTTCTAGCTTTATGTCAAACTCCCTGGACAAGCCACATCCCAAGTTCTGTCAATGGGTAACATTACTAAATAGACTTTGTCCATATGAAAAAGGAAGAAGAATGCTTCCTATCTTGGAAGCAGATTTTTGAAGATACATGTTGAGAAATCATGGGGGGTACTGATCAGTTATCCAGCTGAGCCAAGCTAATAATCCACTGCAATTGAAAAGTGGATCTGGTCCACCCACGTTTTCTACCTTCTCACCCACCTTGTGATTTTTTGCAGCTCTCAGATGCTCATTAGGCATCTCACCGAACCAATTCCACTCACCAACCTGGCAGAAAAGTTATGACAGGAGAATAAAAGCTAACTGTTCCCTGCCAGATTAGCACTTGAGTTGGCTGAGTGAAGGGTTTGCTAAGAGCCAGAGCTTACGCTGGGGAGGGCACCAGGGAAGGGAAGAAGAAAAACCAGGACCCTTTTAGGTAGCAGCGAACTATTACAAGAGCGCAGCTTTTTCACCAACCAGTCCCATGAGCTTGGACTGTCACAGGCACATATAATCAGTGACACATTCCTTTCAGGTAATGGTAGAACAGTCCAAATAATGGACCGCTGTCAACTACTTAGTCTGTTGCTGCTTGTCTTGTTTCAGAGCCTATGGGGGCAGCTTCGATATTCATCTTTACAATGATGATATTAATCGCATTTTAATTAACTACTCACTGGGTAGGAAAGGAAAGATTTTATTCTAACAGCATATGTACTGCATTACCACCTGCTAGTGGAAACTAAGTAGAAAGCTCTTCATAGCTCAGTTATGAACAGAGACTTAATATAATATTGCATTCTTTAATCAAAAAACTCTTGTAAATCCATAGGTAAAATTATAAATTACATGATTCACATGCGAAATCAATCTCAATCTGGCATTGATACTTTAATTAAACTACTGAACCAGCTGTGGATTTGGTAAAGCTTCAGTAGTTCAGCTTTTAAAGGGCCTAATTAACTAGCTTGCATAGGGGAACAGAATCTAATGAATCTTCATATTCATTCCAAACAAACAATGCAGGTTCGCTTTACACAAGAAATATTAATAATATTCTACTGTTTATTTTGACTTGCTATAAATCTCATGAAACAAGGGTCCAAATTTCTGTCAAGAGTCAGGCTTCACAGTCTCCTGGGCATTAATGAAATACAATGCCATTTGAAACTTCCATGGTACCAATACAAGAGAGGCCACCAGTAACAGAGCCTGTGGTACTGGGGACTGAAGCTGTCTCGCCGCTTGTGCCCCACCTGATCTGATCCCATTTCTCCTCAGGACCCACACCTGAAGGAGTGGTTGTGCCAGCATGCTTTCTCTACCAGCCAGTGAGCCCAGGACTCCAGCACAACACAAACCCCTCTGGGGACCCAAATAGCCTTGCAGACCCTGCACGAGGCACAACTTCATTCTGCTCCCGTCTCATTTCCCAGAGGAAAGGAGGTCATCAGCAGGGCCTGCCTGCGGCGCTGCCCTGCTGTGGCTCTGCGTGGCAGCGCAGCGGTACCTCTGCCACGAGGAGTGCGGCGCGACGGGTGAGGGGAAAGCAGCATGCAAGGCACGGCAGGGCCAAGCAGAGCACAGGTCTGCAGGCGCAGCCGTGCTGCAATGGGTAAAACGCCTCTTGCATCACTGTCCATCATGCGAGTTCAGCATGGCACTACTATCACGGCAGCACCTCAGTATCACACGCAGTCACGTCAGGCGGGCCCCATGCTTTTCTCTTCCACTAATTCTACAAGGGTCTTTTTAAAGCTGATGGCAGTCTTCCTAATGAACCTTATTTTCTCATAAGTAACAGCACCAAGTCATCAAAAGAGTATTTTCTCACAATTGTTAAAAGTTGCATTTATATATTTATGACGTGCCTCACTCCAGATCATCACTTCTGCATTTTCAGTAATAAAACACTTTTTTTTTTTTTTTTTTTGGCTCTTTAGACAGTTGCACAGCCTCCCTGCAGCTATAAATTGTTAAATCATCCTCTGGTTTCAAAAACAAGACAAGATCTTCCAACTTTCTCCAATCATATAAACATACATTTTTCAGTATTTGAAGTTTTATGTTCCCACTAACATTTTGTGGAGATATCCCTAACTTAGCTGGAATCTGTCTCATTTATCAGGTCTTTCATTCATAAAGCCAGATTTTTTTTTCCTTCCCTAAGAACACTTCAGTATTTGCATCATCTGTGACCTGGATTGTAACCACGTTTTATATACAATCATGTTCCTTTAATTCATAGCTAAAAAACATCATGATAAAATATGATCTTGCATTATGGAATTTATCCACTTATATCCAGGTTGTTCTGAAGTCCCTATTACAGATCCAGATACTACATTTGAAAGGATTAGCAGTATTTTTATCAGAAACCCCATACATTAGAAAAAAATACATGGGATATAAAAAATACAATTCAGATCCAAGAGGGATTCTTATGCAAATCAAAACATTTATTAAACCTTCCTAGCATGAATCAAATATGATCAAATCCTACTTTTGGTATGGACAATCTGCACTTGGCAACCCATTTTGTCTAATGGAAATCAAAAAACAGCTGTCAGGAAACCAATGAGAATTGAGAGAAAAATAGATTCTCAATGAATAAAAGACAATTAGATAGAAAACTAATGAAATTGGTAGCCTGATGATTGTTTGTCTGATAGTGTAACCCCCTAAAGTTATTCAGAAAAACAAATTTTAAATACTCTCCAAATGTCTGAAAATAACAAAAATGTAAATTTCTACTTAAAATTATATAAATCAGGATATCAATTTAAATATCAGGATCCATCAGCTCTTGATGGGAAAAAGTCTTATATGAATGTAGGCATGTGATATCTGCTGCACTATAAATACTCTGATTAAAAATAAAAGAACATGAGAAAGTGAGAGACAACAGGCAAGTCAGGAAAGAAAGAAGCACACCTGAGTGACTGGAAACCTCTCTGGCATACAGCAAGGTATTAAGGAGCAAGACTAAACATTAAGCATTGCCAGCAAGCTTTTGAAACCTTGCAAATTACCAGATACTCTGAACAGCTTTGCAGAGATACAAATTTTCAGGCATAGGCTAGAAAGACTGGTCCAGAAAGATCAACTGATTTCTATGACTGAGAACTAAAATGAGTAGGTTCTTTTGGGAAGTAATATTGAATATCCATGGCTTTGAAGTTTTCAGTGCTACAAATCCTGGTAAACCTTGTAAAAAAATTTCGGAAACCATCACGTACCTATTTCAAACTTTAAATTGAAAATAGCATAGAAAAGCAGCATGTGTTTTTATTAAGATCACATCACTCATGTCCTAAAGATCAAAGTTAATGAACTAGTTCTATGTTCAGTTTAACTATTATTATTATTATCCTTGGCTCAAACTTATTAATACTAAACAAAATCAAAAAGTGTACTTACCTGGAAAAAAAAAAACAGAGTAAGGTCAAAAATCAAAATCTAAGTTATTTGATTCATTTGGACATGAATGTATTGCTACAATTTACCTTTTAATCTGGAGTCCCCTCCAAAGGCACCGCATCCCCAGTTTCCTGTGGCTATTGCAGAGAGATGTTGGGGTGGAACATTGGGTCGAGAGAAGCCACAGTAGGCCTGCAGGCAGACAAGAGTCAGAAGGTGAAGCTGACAGGCAATCTGGTGCGCTGTTTTCAAACAACTACATGATAACAATCTGTAATGTCTTCTAGCAATTAAAAAATCCAAATAAACTCAATATACTATTAGCCTTCCTTGAAATTGAAGGTCAATCCCAGTAGTAATAAAGAATTTAAAGCAAGAATAATTTTGCCTTATTTGGATCCAAGATAAAAATTTGATGCAGAAATTGGAAATTCTGGGAAATTTTTCAACAGTACAAAACATTACTGAGCACTGTTTGGCACAGATTGTAGTACCCATGTTTTCACTCTGATCTGATCTAAGCTGTAAATTCAGACTTCTGTTACTTACAATGTAGCAGTGTACCATGATTCAGAGTTTGCATGAGGAGCACTTTGACACCATCAGGTGCATGCAGCTTCTTAAGCTCTCAAGTCAGAACTATCAGTGTCCTCAGTGTGCCAATCATGTTTATAATAAATAAATGAGTAGGCCAATGGAAAACGATTCATCTCCATCCTCCTAGTGAGGGAAATGGAGCAGCGTTGCAACAGGATGCTGTTTTCTTCTCAACTTTTCCTTCATAGGTATGTATTTCTCAGTTAGCCAGGAAAAAAATAGAACAAAAACTGTCTTGTCAGACACAGTAAGAAAGTCAGCAAGTGCTTGGAAGGAAGCACTTGCAGCAGCAATAAAGTGATTATCTAAGTAAGTGCTCCCCTATGATTTTTGTAGCAAGTAAAGGATAAAGCTAGAACTAATCACTTTCCTGAAAAGAAACAATGCACTAATATTTTAAATGTTT
Organism: Anseranas semipalmata; assembly: GCA_013399115.1. NCBI lineage: Eukaryota > Metazoa > Chordata > Aves > Anseriformes > Anseranatidae > Anseranas > Anseranas semipalmata. The sequence goes on along the minus strand of VXAA01001019.1, from coordinate 328,421 downwards.
CACCTATGAATACAGAAACATGCAAGCTTTTTGTGCAGTTTTAAAGCAATTGCTTCTGTATGGGAAATAGAAGAGCTGTTCCTTTTGAACTACGTGAACGAATCTGCTTTAAGTTGTAAACAACTCTCTACATATGGCATCTCACATTATTTAGAAGTTGTGATGTTTATAATTGGTTTTGTTTTTATTTAAAACAGTTCAATATAGTTCTCACAGCTAACCCTGTTTGAAACACAACTGTTCTGCATACCGTATTTTTTAGGGAAGCATTTCTTGCCAAATATGAAGCCGTAGCTATTTTATTTATTTTAAATCAGTGGTCATCAAAATAGGCTTCATGACATTTATGACTGGGATTGCAAGCCCAACTGTAAGTCAGTTGTTTCGTAGCATTTGGAAAGGGGAGCTTCTAGCTGGAAAAATTATTGATAGGGACAGACTTCATGAGGCAATAATCTCAAGGGGCTAGCAAAGATGAAACTATCACATCTCTTAAAGTATCTGCAAATCTTAATGCTGAAATCAGATGCCATTTTTTTTCCTCATTCTGAACAGCTGACTTTAGACAATATTAATCTTGTTTTCAGTTAAACCAGAAACAAGGGTCAGCCTCAGACAGGCATCTTTCAAGAGAACTAACCAAGAGTGAACATCTGGTTCCTTAAGGCAAATAGATCTTATAAGCCTATATGATTTCTCCTTTATAAGAAAATACAAGCTGTAAGAAGAATCACTCCATTCAAGTCGTTTCGATCATTTCCTATTGTTCCAAAATAACAGATGGACAGAAGAGCCTCTGGAAACAAATGGAGGCTGAGCTATGTCTACTAATACATAATACATTCATATTTCACAGCTTGTGTGCATACACTATGCTGAGTCCTAATTTATTAAAAATAATAGAAATAGAGTTGTAGTTTATTCCATTAACTTGTTTTCACCCATGAAAAAATCTTAAGGTTAATATTAATTTTAAAACAAACTGAAAAAAAATCACCACGGTACGTTTGAACATATTTGATTTGTTAAAATATTAGTCTCCAATAAACTTAACTCTGTTTGCTACTATAAAAATTTCATTTACTCACACTTAAAATTTTCCTTAAATACCCACCAGTCCTCAAACAATAGCAGCCAAACTGACACACTGTATAAAAATTTCATGGATCTACTGTAATTTTTTTTTAAAAATCCGAATCCAATTAATAATATTGAAAATTGTAGGCAGATCATAAATTCACTATAATAGATAATTTGAATTTTGTACCAAGATATCACTGAAGTTTACAAAATTTATTTACTGTCTTTTTCAGGGCTAATTTCATTGCCAACCACAAAGAAACAAGCTGATGAATGTTACTTTAGCCACCAAGCTAAGGTTTTAAGACTAAATTAAATTTGTCCTTCAGGACTGTACATCATTTCTGGCAGGAAAAAAAATGATTAGCATTCCTTTTCCCTTTCTATCTGAGAATTAGGAATCTAATCTATGTCTGAATTTCAGATGCATCCAATAGTATTTTATACCCTCCTATACGACAGAAAGTAGGAGAGTGTCTAACAATTGTAGTGTCATGCCCTTATATTTAACCCCCTAAGTAAAGCAGAGGTCTGCTGCATCTGTTAATGTATAAGCATGCTATGCAGACTTCGTTAGCCTGTTTTCAACTCAAACACAAGCACACTAATACAGTGCAACTCTATAAGCATTCTTGTACTCAACTGCCCAGTAAAAATAGCATTGCTATTGCTACAACAGGCCACAGACATTTCATTATCTATGCCTTAAGCTAACCATACAAGGCCCTCAATCTGGGCCATTAACATCGTTATCGACTTATTATGAGAATTTGCTTTGAGAACTGGAGATTGATACCAGGTGTCTCTTGTTATGACAAAATTTAAGCATGGGATAACAGCAACAGCCTTGAAAACATCAGGACAGGCTGAAAGCTAGTGCCCCAGGTTTATAAACAGCTCGCTGATGGCAATTACCAGTAGTCATTGCAAAAGCACAACCTCAAGTGCTGGGAATTAGCTTCAAGAATTTGAAGAATTTCTGCTTCAAGAAAAGCAGCAGCAGCTAAGCAAGAAGTGTGTGTGTGGGGGGGGTGACAACGACGACAACCCTCAAACAATTCAGCCAAGCAACAGCATAAAGCACCTGCCATGGCTTGGGAAAGTAACTCCGTATTCCTAAGCATTGTGCAGCAGATAGTCCAGGGCAGAGACCAAGGGCTGGGAACAATCTAGAAACACAAATATCTTACAACAACAAGATCCCAAATTAGGGAGGATGGGGGAGAGAAAGAAGATGCTCACTGCAGTTCCAGCTTCCCTTGTCAAAGATCTCTTGAACCTGGCAATCTTGATGATTGGAACTATCAAGGACTATAGCCATTGGAGCCAAGTATACAATTTTGTATACACACAGCTAACGTAGGATAAAGTTAAAGACTGACTGCTTTGAATATGTAGTGATGATAATGATTAATAATGTGCAAGAACTATTAGTAGGAAGTGTGCTGTTTCTGAACATCAGTCACAGTTTTGTTTAAAGCATTAAAACTGGCCTGATTTATCAGTCTTCTAAATACTCCAATCACCCCAAGCTCTGATTGGCATGTGTGCACACATATTCAGTTGCAATAGCCCTTACAGATACTGTGTGAATAGATAGGAAACTTATGAACAGCCAGATCTCAGCTCAAGATTACATCAGTATATGAAATGATAAACTCTCACATAATACGTAAATACTCCAAGAGTTTACATGAAAGGTAGAAGAAAAGCAAGTGGTACCATATTTATGAACTGTCACCATGTTAACACATGAGGTACCCCCTTCTCCATCTTGACTGAAAGGCTGAATGGCATTCAGCACAGCCAATCATGGGGAGAGAACTTAAAATCATATTTTAGAAGCAGGACAGGGAACAGTTAGCAAAATGTGTATCCAAACTTTGTTTATAGCTTTGAAAATTAAGTAAAATGCCCCTTTGAACAATGTATCAAAAAATAAATCATTCTATTTGACAAGTTTCTAGTTTAACACCAGATGGCAAAAACCTGAAATATACCTATTGTAAAAGACAATTAAGCAAAAGCTTTCTTAACTGAAGATAATAATACAAAAATATTTGAAAAGGTATTGCAAACATTCACTAAAGAGCCTTAGACCTCAGGCTGTTGTAAAGTTACTTGCCTTATTGAGCTCTCTTCTAATTTTCTCTGGACCAAACTGATCAAGGAAACGTCTGAAATGAAACGCATCTATAGCAACAATTTCAGTGTAGCGTCGCTGCCATTCATCCCTAAATTTGGAGGGAGAAGAAAAGGTGACAGTAAAATTAGTTTTTTTCATATTGGCTATATAATCATGCTCTAAAATGAGCAACTCCCTGCAGAGGTTTTCCATTAGAATAAGCTAGAAAGGCAAGCTTGAAACAATGGAGCACTGAAAACAGCATCAGAAGAGAGGTTTCTTTATAAATACTTTGTCCTAGACTCTGAATGTAAAAGTAGAAATGTGAAACAAATCTAATTAAACGGCACTGTTTATTAAGTACAGAGGAACACTAGAAGGTCAAAAAAAAGCACTTTGGCTCTCTATCTTCCTCCAAAATTTATAGAATCATAGAATAATTTGGGTTGGAAGCCACCTTTAAAGATCACCTAGTTCCAACTCCCCACCGCCACCACGGGCAGGGACATCTTCCACTAGATCAGGTTGCTCAAAGTCCCATCCAACCTGACCTTGAACATTTGATATAGGAGAGTACGTTTTTTACGTTTCTATACAAAATGGATAATTTTGTGTATTCACGATGGTAGCATTGTTGGGGAAATAAATTCAAGAGCTCAGAGTGTTCTACTCAGATTCATGATATTAAAACTTATCTTGTCATACTAGTATCACCTGCACCATGGCACTCACAGTATCAATGTCAAACTTCTTGTGACACATTACAACCCACAGTTCAATCAGTATCTTCAGAAAATTTTGGACTCAATACATATAACTGTAAAAGCTGTTGATTTAAGAACTGACATGTTGGCAGGTACCATCATTAGCATCAGTAAAGCAAGGAGGACAAGAGATTAGAAGATAACTTTCTTAGCTTGTTGGTTCTACTGAAGAGAGCAGGATCAAGCAATAAAATTCTCTGTTAAGACAAATACTCAAAGCACCAAGTTTTCAAATTTAAGACATACGTTTATTCTTTCACTTGAAATATTTATGTGGAACTTTACCTTGGGGTCTTATCTTCGTGGCTTCTTGCCCACCGGTAAGTTTCTGCATAGCCTGTATACTCACTGTACTGCTCAGTACCTGAAAAAAAAGATTTCCCATATTACATGCAAAATATGTAAATTTTTTTTCTCTTGGAAAATCTTTCATAGGAATCGCTGCTTCTCTGAATGAACATGCACCTCTCAGAAGCACCAACAGAAGCTAGAGATTCATAGCTGTGTACAGGAATACAAGATCTTCTGGTAACCGGTACAAGCTTCTTTGTCACAATATGTAATGTTTGTTCTGTGGCACGTTTCAAACATAGATCTCGTATGTATGCTGTCCAGTATATAACTAGAAGATAGTTTTCAATTCTGCCACTCCCAAATTAAATAGGTTCTCAATAAATTGCCTGTCTTCTTTAAAGTTCTCCTGGTTAATATCTGGTTAACAAAGACTGCCAGCCTCCCCTCCACCGTGGGGACCAAAATGGAAGCAAGGTTTCCTTAAAATGTATTGAGGAGCAAAACTTGAGAGAAGTGCCTGGTCAGCATTACTGGAATACACTAGCAGGCTAACAAAGGAAGGCTACCATTTTTCAAGAATGTAGAAGACCAGAAGAGGATGGTGTGGTTTTCTGTTTTTTTTTGTTTGTTTGTTTGTTTGTTTGTTTAAGACAGCAGCAAGCATATTCGTCGTTTTGATGATCTGGTAATCTCAAAAAACTAGATAATTTCATAGTTTTTGATAGACTAGCATATGTTATTAACCATCAGAATTCTCTCAAAGATGGCAGCTCAGTTCCAGTGCTTTGAAATTCAAATAGGAGGCAGGCAGGAAAGAAGAAAGAAATTCTTAATGAATCAGGGAAAAGCAAACCATTTACATATAGTCTATACCCACCACATGATATAAGTTATTAATTAGCACAACACAGACCTAAGGGCATTTTTGAGGCTACCACCTGTAAACACCATGAGAAAACGTGACTACTTCACTACTCAAAACATGGCAACACTACTCCATCACAATTTAGCAAAAAGCTGGGCTGACAGTTTAGGAAACACGAGAGGAAAAACGTAAAGATTTAAAAGGCTATGTGGCAAGCTGTATGTTTCCACAGAACAATTTTATTTCTCCAATACAAAATTAAAATCTATAAATCCACAGAAAAGCCCGACAGTAGGAACAAAGCAGATTTCCAACACACCAGTGTTACTCCGATTGTTGCCTTACAACCTCTTGAGGGCAACTCTATATAAAGGTAGGTAGGACTGTTAAGCTTTGAAGTCTCATTGCCCAGAAACACCTCTTTCCCTCTTGTTATCTTGTTTTGCATTTGCTCAGCATGATTCCAGCACTATGGTTCCTGACACGAATTCTCAAATATTAGTTCAATTAATGGCACTGAATGTTCTGGAAGGCCACTGCTCCCAGCCGTGGTGGTCAGTACCAAGAGGCTACTCCTGTAAAAGCCCGAGGACCCACGAAACCATGTCTTGAACATACTTGGCTGCTCTGTGAAAATTCCCAGCAGGGTAGCTTGGCAAGCATTAAGGGCTGTAAGAAAGTATCTCATTAAGACCTCAAGTAATTTTAGCTGTTTTGCTCTACTATGCAAACTACCTTTCAAAGGTTTACCCCAAGACCAAGGAGAGCACTTCACTCTCTGAGGAGGAGAGGGTAAGGATCATAACCCTTCTAAAAGGCCAGCTTTCACTCCATCTTACTAAACTTCAGGTTCCTGCTTCAAAACTTGAGGATGCAAAAATGCAAAGAAATACTCCTGAAGTAATGCCACAGCAAAATCACTTTTCCCCCCCACTGTGGGCTTGTAACAGCTGAACTATTTTTGGTTGAATTTCAAAAGTAGGGGATTGAAGACAATACCTTGTTTGGAAAATTTCAGCTCATGCAGGTACAGTTTGGCACCAGTTATAAACAGTATAAGAAAAAGATGACAACTGATAAGCAACCCCTTAATCACAGTGACACCAGTTATGCCAATAAATATAACAGAAAATTAGACTTGAGAGAGACCTGTAAGCATTACAAATAAGTGACAGCACAAAATGTATGATTACTAAGACAAGAGTAATGCCTAACTATCGCATAGATTGGTGATACTCTATGAAGGCAAATGTTTTAATTTAACCTCAAAGTTTTTCCAATTTCTAAATAGAAAAAAAAAAAAAAAACCTTGAAAATCAGAAACATACAACTATTCACTTTTAACCTCATCTGACAAGGGAGTTTGAATGCTTTTCTTCAGTATTCTTAAGCATATGAAACGCAAGCTGTTAAAGATGATGTTTACACTTCAAGACATTTTCTCCATTTACACAAATCCATTTTAACTAAAAAGACTTAACAGTGCTTCTTTAATTCATCTGCCTTATTATCCACTCATTATTTATTTAGATCACCTTAGATATTCAGAAGTCAGCTTCTAATTGAATTGTAGGCTATCAATCATCAGTTAAGACTTTTCCTGACCTAGCTAAAATTCAGATTTACTGATATACTCGGGAAAAGTCTGAGCAAATAGTAAGAAAAGACAAACAAGGGAAGTGTTTGACCTTTCTGACTGCTCTTATTAGGGGACAACCTAGCAAAACTTCAACTTTGAAAAGGAAGCATGTCCTTTGTCGTCTAGCATATGGAAAGAAAAGACTGGATTATCAAGATATTGTAACAGGACAGATTAAAAAAGTATTAAGCTTACTTTTTCAAAGGTTCGTTGTTTTCATTAATTTTTATGAAAGTGCAGTATATGATGACAAAATCACCAAGAAGCAAACAAGCAAGTAAATGCATATATAGAAAAATCAATAAAAGAGAAATTCAAAGAAATCACATGAACACTAAACTCATGTCCCAGAAACCCACAGCTAATGAAAATCAATGGGTCTTCATAAGCCATGCTCTGGAAATATGTCAGACAAAAATAGTTATTCAACTGGCAGCACTTTTGCCTGTGAACCACTGGTACACAAACAGCTGTTGCTGGGAGAGCGGAAGCAATACAGGATAAATTGGATATGTTAATGTTTCTGGTGATTGTCCTTCCTCATCCCATAAAAAAAGCCAAACAAGGCACTATAACACAGTTTGATCTTTAAAAGCAAGCTACAAAATAAACAAAAGAAGAATTCTGACTTACCCAAAGTCAAAAGAAATTATATACAAGTACAATTCGAAAACACATTCTTAGTGAAACTTGTTCCAGCATCAGAAGAACAGTGAAATTTCCAAGTGCTAGCACTTCTGGGACCTCATCCATGAAATGTACCCTTCTCAGACTCTACAGTCTCGCATTTCATTTGCATATGGTCTATATGGCATTACAAAGTTCCCAGGCACAGGGATGAAAGAAATACCACGTTGTCCCCCTCTAGTATTTCTTATGAGCTGGAAATGATACCTCTGAAGAAGTAGTACCACTAGCATCCAATAAGAAGTAGTACACATAAAAAGCAAGGGTGTAGTTTAGCAGTCACTGATATAAACGCACATTTACTGCCAAAGGTGAGGGGAAGGTCCTGCTCTGCCTTTCAATCAGTTCTTCTGACCCTTATTTTGCACCAACATTAGTCTTCTGGCTCTCCAGACAGTGCCATAATCAGCCAGCTAATCCAGCTGAAAAAAACACTTTTTACTATGAGTAAATTCTCAGCTGAACCAGCTACCTGATCTAGTTTATCACATGGGCAATGTGCTTAGAAGTCTCTGAAAATGCACCTCCAAGATGCAGACAGGACTGGCTATTGTTCAACCTGTAGATTTTAAGTAAACATGGAACACAGCTTCACCTGCTCTTAATGCTGCCTGAATATATGGCAACTCAAAGGAAAAAATAAAAAACAATCCCCCCGAAACAAACAAAAAAAACCTGAATGAAAAACAATGACACTTTTCCACAGCTGTACCAGAAGTGCAATTGTAGGCATCTTTGGCATTGCTGCTGACATTTCCGTAGGTAGATGTCTGTGTTGAAGAACTTGACTGTGCACGACCAGTTCCATATTCATTACAGCAGTGATCTTAACCAGATACCATGCAATCACAATGAATTTAATTTCTCTCCCATTTCTCAGACTCTTCTGCAAATTTAAGCTACACAGTTATGCCCATTAGGCCACTGAGTCAAGATGCATCACAAAGAACGTAATTCATCAAGAGGAGTGTGACAAGCAGTGGAGACTTGGCTATGAACCGAGATGGAAGAAGTCCAGGGATGAAATGAAAATGATGGAATGGCCATTTCCATTAGAGAAGAACACCGTATCACAAATAGTAATTGCAAAACACTATGAAGTACAGTGGCTCAAGAAAACGAAAAGAATATTATCACAGTGAAAAAACACTCTCACTGTTATTTGCTCATACCAAATCACTATCTTTTTACAGTGGAATGGAAGAAGCTCTTTCAGAACATTCATTTTGAATCTGTTAGTACACAGACAGATAGCTGTACTCTGTTTTTACCCTCCATGGAAAAGCCTCACCCAGAGAACAGTACTTCAATATATTAATTTTGTTACAGTATCATATCCAAAATACGTGACAATCAGGCTTAGCCAAGAATTTTCTGATTTATATTTATTTTTTATTTTTCAAAGAATCACAAAAGCAAGTTTACCAAAAAGCTTTCACAAAAAAGGCATTGATTTTGGTAAGGTGGAAAAACAAAACAAAACACTCTTTCAAAGATTACCAAGGTTAAGACTGAAAACAAAAGAGGCTCTGCCCATTACAATCAATAGATTCAGGACAGGGTAAGATTTGGAAGATCTAAGCTCAAATTTCTACTGTGCATGCATGTGAGAAAGAATGAATGCTTTGGAAGGACTTTTCCAAGAAATCTGTTCCAACGCCTCCACAATTTCCAGTCTGTTGAGTCAGTTCAAGTAATGAAAAGTACCATTATTTTTATTATAGCAGGCTGAAAAATGACGTATATATAATCTATTACACTATTTGCCTAGAGGATCTCCGAAACTATTTTTTTATAGCCATCCCTTGGATAATAATAAAAAAAATCTATCATCATTTTATTTTTTTTCCAGTCACGAAGCATCTAGCTGCTATGTTACCATGTATACAACTGGTATGCTGCTGCACGCAGCATTACCTGGTCCTCTCCAGGTCTGACTAGTGCCATTAGCTGTTTGGACACTATTTTGATCCAACAGATAATAAAATATTCCAAATTTTAAGACAGACGTGGAATGAAAGGAAGAACATTTTTTGTGAAGCACTGGACAGTGCATCTCCATACGTAGCCTCTCAGCAATATACTGGAGAAACACCTAGTTTTGATGTTGCAAGTTACAAACACACAACTTACAACAAAGTAACCTGAACACGTGTTTGTAACTTACAAAATCATCCTCAAGAAACATTTCCTGACTTTCTATCCTTTTTAATGCATGCTGATTTTCTCATCTTCCACTTCCTCCCCTGTTTGGCAACCAGAAGCCAGCTCCTCTTCTCACACTGAGTTTTCAGTCCCACTGATGACATTTAATGTTACAAATTCCAGACAGGAATAAAACCACCCTGCTTTGACACAACAGAAGCATTATCTGCTAATAGCTTGTAACTGTGGCTTTTACCTATATTGGCCAACAGTATTCTTTATCTAGGTCTAAAGATGCTGAGTCCTGAAACACATTTATATAAGGTAAAAAAAAAAGGTTCTATAACATGTTGTTTGTTTTTTTGTTTGTTTTGTTTTGTTTGCTTGTTTCCTTCAAAAAATGTCTATTGGAACAGTGGCCCTATAGTCTTAAGAGGTAGGGTGAATAAGGAAACTCATTGTCAAATGAGTACTATCTTTTTCTTTTCCTACAGTGTTTAAACATACTAAACTTCAAGTTGAAATATATTTTCTACATAGAAAACCAGAATGAGATGTGAAGCATTTACTGCAAAGACTAACCTGTTACGATAAGACATTCATTGTGATCCAAGACTTCAGTGATGAGCCTTGATACAATCAGTTCTGGGTTGATTAAAAAACGAATTTCTTCTTGTACTAGTCCTGCCCCAGTGACACCACCTCCAACAAAACGGTTTGCAAAATCAACCTAACAAAAATATATTCAGGAGGATTACGAGAGAAGCAAACAGCATAAAATCATTTACTAAGGTAAATAAAGTCCTGTACAAATTTCAACTTTGTTGAGATCTGCTGCTATCACTTAAAAATACAAGCAGCAGGACAGAACCTGATTATCAGCATGCCTGTCTCATTCTTCCCTTTCCTACTTCTAAGACAACTTAAAATGAGACAAGTAAGATATTATACAGCAAAATAAAGTTCTGCATCTCAAAGGCTCTGAATCTGATTTTTTTTTTTTGAAAGGGCATCTATGTAATAATAAAACATTTCAGCAAATATGAAAAATGGCAACAGCAGATTACAGTATCCTTTCTGCATTTTTACAGACATTGAAGAATTAAGTTGTCCTTTAATAAGCTTTCTGCCTTGGCTGTCCACAATGAAGCATTTTTAGCTCAGCACTGCCCTGTACCAGTTGTTCTGTACTTTGAAGAATCTCTTACGAATTGTCCTTGAAATGCAATTGAACATGGCATGTCATTTTGATCGTTAAAGTTTCTGCCTGAAATAGTGAAGCTATGGACTCTAATTTTTGCTGCAATAATACATATTTTATAAATCAGTTTTATATAGACAACAGTTTTAATTCTATTCAATAAAGCAATTACTATTTATGCAAATTACCTGCCCGTGTAAATTTGTAATTAGAAAAGTTTGCACCACTTTTTCCTGGCTAAAGAAGTTTTAATTTTTTTTTTTTTTTTTTTTTTGGTAACTGAGCTTTAGAAGACAAGACTTCTTTCCTTCTTTCTTTAAGCTTATTTGAAAACTCAAGCGTGTTCCTTGCTATAGATATGGACAGGACATCCTTCTTATCAACTTATTTCAGCTGACTGGCTCTCAGACCGAAACAATGGTGCTGTAGCAGCAAGAAGCCTCCTGAACTACTGACCTGGTCACAGTCTGGGGCACAACTAACATTTAAAAAAAAAAAAAAAAAAANAAAAAAAAAAAAAAAAAAAAAAAAGGCACAAAAACACTAAAACCCTTGGCAGCTCATCAAAATTACAGCCTGAAACTTCTATCTTGTCAATCTTTGATCCTTAACCAAAGGACCTGAAGCTGTCCAGGGCTTGTGATTTTCTGTCAGCTAGTTCTGTAACAGGTACATGTACCAACCTCAGTGAGCTAAGGAATACTGATAATTCTAAGACTGCCCATGGAATTCATCTTGATGTTTAAGTTACATGCATAACACCTTGTCATTTAAGTCAATTGAGGATAAACAAATAACTTTAAGCTGGCAGACTGTAAAAATACGACACAGATGTGACATAAAGACACGTTTACTGGTCTATGCACTTACCTGTAGCATACCTTGTCCATTGCTTTCAATCGTGCCCTCATAGGTGACATGCAATCTAGACAGTTTTTTCTGAGATCTATGATTAAGAAAAAAAAATATTGCACAGAAAAGATGATTACAGAATCTCCACACAGACATCCATTTAAGAGAAAACCTATCTGAAACCAAGCTTCTTACACACCTTAACATAATGCGGTTAAAAAAAAATCTGAAGGATTAAGGAAAATGCATTTGCCTTTCCGAAACAATTTGTTAAGGCTTAACATAGTCAATAGTTTAGTTTCTCCACCCCCTTCGTCATGAAGCCCCAAACGTGAAATATAAGTTCCACATTTTTCACACAAGTTTGTACCACATTAACTTGCTAACCACAAAGAAAGCTACAAGCATAGTTTTTTAATTCATTTATTTCCTGTCATTTCTGACATCAAGTCAGCTCACCCTTTTTCCTCTCTCAAGCAACAAAAAAAAGGTGTTAAAGATTCTCTTAAAAAAATTCTCTTAGGACTTGTTGGCTTCACAGGTAAACATATAAAAAACTCAGGGCCCACAAACTTCTTGCGTCCATTCACCCACTTCCTTTTGTACCTCTCTCCATAGCAAGCCAAACCAAACATTGTTTTCTGGATCACTTGCAGGCCTGAATCAATTCAACCTTAACGGGATTGAGGTTTATCACTAATTTAAGCAAATTCTTACATTTAACAAGATGTTTGACTTACCTTTCCCAGTCTGGAAATTCTTGGAGACTTTGCCTTGTAAACGTCACCAATCCAGTAGGTTCTACAGGCAAACAAACCCCAGAGGAAAAAATATTAACTGCTAGAGCTTTAGTCCCCAGATTATTTTCATTACAACAAACATAATTCCTGGCAGAAACAGAAGAGCTTAACTTTCCTCAAAAGCATTCATGGTGAAAAGAGTTGCTTGCTTTAAAAAAAAAAAAAAAAAAAAATCAGCTTTCAGTAAATGAATGCTTTTCTACATGGGAATTCTATTATCAGTGGCAATATTTTTAGAAATTAAACATCCACCTGTTGACAAAATCTTCAGTTTACATAGTCTCCACTGTATTCCTTTAAATGGAATTCAACTACCATTCACTATTAAAAAAAGTTGTGAAATTATTAGTTATTTACAGAGCTAAGTTACTTCAGTCTTGCTAGTTCCTTGCAAAACAAACAAACAAAAAATGAGAAATGGGGTCTTTTAGAAGTATGACACAAACTTTTAGTTCAAGAAAAGAACATGCAAGAATCTCATTAAATAGCTTGAAGTTATAACATTAAGAAACATAATAAAGTAGCTTTCATAAAGCATGCTCCCAACAGATTTCAGATGCACAGGAGTCAGGGACAGCTGCAAAAATTTGAAAAGATTACTACTCAACTATTACTAAAGAGCCAGTACACTACAGCTCTTCTCACTTACATAGATCACAACTTACTTTTTACCCCCGAGATTTATTTCTATTGACACTGCTGAAAGTTTGTTAGCTGAAACAGGAGGTAGCTGCATTTAATTAGTGGTGAATTAAAATGATGAACTGAAGATGGACTGAAGCAAGTAAAGGGATTTTTATACATAATAGCTTAAAGCTGTCTTTCTCTTTAGAACAAACCCTTCTGAAAGAATATGAAGCTAATACTGACATGTAAAGAAAAAGTTCTATAAAAATACTATAATAAGCTATTGCTGCAGATGTGTTGTATGCAACTGCAGTAAAATCCCCTTCTAAAAAACATAATATATAAGCTCTGATACAGTTCATACTCTGATAAATATATTTTGAGAGTTTATGCAGACATGCAAATTAATGGTAACAACAGAATATCCCACTACGCACACTAAGGAAAATACCATGCTGATTTCTAAAAGAGTTGAAGACATCTCACATCTTGCTAGCACTTTATTTTAAACTGGGAAAAGTTCACAGCAGCTTTGCTTTGGGAGAACAGAAGGGAAAAACCTGAAGTATCAACACAAGTAAGGAAAAATCACTTAGCATTACAAATGTCACAGTCAAAGGACTGCATGGACATACTGCAGGAAATCTGAAGACTGATTCAGAATCTTTAAGGACAACACAATAACTGTGATTTTAATGACTACATATATTAAGTTTCTTCTGCTTTCTCGCTCTGATATGGTGCACCAAGTAGTTGCATATATTATATATATACATACACACACACAAAATATGTATGTTTATGGATATAGAAATACACACACTTGATATATAGTGTATATATATAAATAAGGGGAGGGTGAAAATATATCTATCTATATACAGATACTTTATACACACACACACACACCTCTCAGAAAAGAGGAACAAAGAATAATCTCCATGCAAAAAATTAAATTGCATGCCTCATCTACATGAGAGAAAGTGATGCTAATAAGAATATCAGTGCACTCAGCGTGCTGGCTTTTGTTAGACACCTCCACCATAATGCTGAATAGTCACTTCTAAATCAAATTAAATTCTTCATATATCTGCTTTGTAGCTCAAAAAAAAAAAAAGAATTAAAAAAGGAATTACTTTTTTCTGTGACTCTTCTAAAATAGCAGAACAGCGTCTTAAGTTTCTCAGGCTTCCTTGGTGACCGTCCTTCAAACAATCTGGAAAACAAGACATAAAAGCAATTAGATTAGATTTCAGGGATATACTGCACAGTAATTAGCCTACGTGTATGTAAAACTTGAAAAACAGTCTGCCCTCCTTAAAGTCAACCACGTCAGTGTTATACAACTAAGCCAGAGAGGGGCTGTCTAGACAGTTCTTTCCACAACGAAGTATTTAATTGCAAGGCTGCTACACTGTGCCTCCATTGCCATGATCCGGAATAATAACCATACCCTTCATACCATTTGTTATTCAGGTACCAGGCTTGAAATCTACACAAATACTGAGATTATACATTCCCCACAGCTACTTGAAAAGCATGTTTATACACTTATATACATAGCACACTTTAAAGGCAGACAGCCAAAAACATACACCTTCACGAAAGCACATTATTTAATATAGAGCTGGTTTTTAGGTTCAAACACTAGGTAAGTTTCTGATGAAGATGATAACGGAATATCCATCTCACTTGTATTGATTTTGCAATATCAAAAAATATAATTTCAATCTGAACATCCAAGAAAGAAAGCTACTGGTTTTATTTGCAACAGACTGGCTTGGATTGAAATCAGTGACCCAGGGGTGAAAAGATGCACGTTGAGTATTCTGGGATCCAAATGACTTACCCTACTTACAGCTCAGTGAGTTGCAGAGAAGAATATAATGCAACTATATTGCTTTAAAGAGCTGCACTGTACCAGCAGCATTTCTAAAGAAATGAATCCTCCCCCTACAGAAATGGCTTTATGCACTGGGCTACTACTGGCATTCTCAAACTCATCTGTAAAAAAAACTAAGCATTAAAAAGAAGCATCCAATTTTTAGCCATTAAGTGAATGTATGCTTTTAAGGTTAACTGAAATATTTTTACTGCATCATCCATCTTCCAGCAACTTGAACACACATTACTTAATTTCACTTCCAATAAAGTGACAAGGCATTGTTATTGGCAAAACATAATGGAATTTATCTGGGAGGAAGAATAGTGGGGACTTCAGAAATAATATCCTTTGAGCAAGAAGGTCACTAAAAGATGTGTGATACAGTGAAAGCCCTGAGGATGTAAGTTGCAACACCCCCCACACCCAAACAGACACACACAAAACAAAACAAACAAAAAAAACCAAACAAAAAGAAAGCAATGACACAACATTATTCATTTATTTCCATGCATTGGAATGACAACCCGCCTTTCAGAATGCTGTCAGGTAAATTTAGCTTTTAGTGGTGAAGTGAAATAGATTTTTTCAGTATTTAAAAATTCTTATGCAATGTTCATGTTGAAGACATAAATTTTATCCAAAATCGATATTAAGTTACAGAAGCTAATTTTAAAAACATTGAAAAGGTCTTTAAAGGACTTTAAGAAGGCAAACTTCGTATGTATACGGTCTACTCTAAAATGGATCCATCTGCAAGTTCTAGCATGGGGTTGTGCTTGCTCAACTAGTAAGGGGCTCCATAAAAGAAAGTTAATGCGTATGCTTAAGTCTTGCCTAAATACCTAAGTTATCTCTGACCTTTAATCTGGAAATCTGATTTGGTACAAATCCTTTAAACTGGTTAATTTATATATTAGCCCAATCATGCCTTCACCAGTTTTTTTCTTCCTCTTTACTGCAGCTTGAAATCTTGCTTATGTTGCACATTCTCAGTAGTGAGTTCTTCATGTCACAAAGGCAATACATGATTCAGCATAACTAGCAGACTGTGCAGCAAAAGTCCAGAGCTGGAAAAACTATGCTTGGAATAAGGTAGATCAAGCTAAAGGCAACAGCAAGGCAGATGAATTTGGTTTCAGTCATTACAATTACTCGCCAAAATGTGGTCACTCTGTCAGTAGGGAATTTCAACCAAATATACATTTTTTTTAATCTGAAGCATTTAACAATGGCCTGTCTTTTCTCTTGTTAAAAGCTGTGATAAATACCTTTTTTCTTTCTCTCCTGGGATCAAAGCTAGAGTAATGCTGATTGCTTCTGAAAATCTCATTTAGAGCAGATATATTCCCCAAACACATTCTGTAATCACAATAACATGAGAGATCTGTATTTCTGTTCTGCCCTATAATGCTGGGTAAAAATCACAGGGCAGTACAAAAGAATTTGGGAAGCCCTAGGTTCTGACGCAAGCATCCTGTGCTGTAGAGGGATACTCCGTGCAGTAGGGACAAAACAATACAGTGAGGTTCAAAAACCACCTGCATTTTGACCTAGTAGCTATATGCATCCAGTAACTACACACATCAGATCTTTTACTGCAGTTAGGACATTAATTCATCTCCCTCCTCCCAGTATTTACTTCTCCTTGCTATGACACAACATAAAATGTACTTTCTCTTTGAAAATCCACTATCATTGTGAAACATGGGATTATTTTTTTTTTTAACAAAACAAAACCCACAACACCAAAAACAGGCAACACGAGTCCTGAACAAACATTATTTAAATAAGAACAGCTCTGAATCCACCGAAGATAATGTCTGCCCAAGATTGAAGGCATTCATAAAAAGGAAAGCTATATAAGGCAGGTTGAAGATTAGATTAATATGCTTGGATTAACTTCATATTTTCTGTGTCTAGAATTTATCTTTATTAGTAAGCTACTGGCAAACTGAAGATATCTGTCTGCAGGTACATTTCTTATTATGTATGTTTGCAATATACAAAACACTAGAATATTACTTGCATTATTTTCATATAGCCAGACCAGGCAACTCTTACTTGAAATATCTGATTGAAGATAAAAGTGCTTTACAACTTTAATTTGTTTTAAAGGCTCATCAGAGCAGTGGAAAAATTCCCACAGATTTTAATGGGTTAAAACCTAGCCTTAAACCCTCATAGGATCTACTTATTTATTAAGAGTTACTGATATTAGTTCAATTGAATTTGACTGCTTCGGATGTTCTTTTAAATTTCCACAGATGACATATCACAATGAGGCCAATGATTCGGGAGGCTTCCAAACTATACTGAGGTCAGAAGAAGAAATAAAAGCACAAGAGAAAAAACAAAACAACAAACCTCACACCCAATATGCACAGGCAAACATGCTTTCTTAAGCACAGCTCAAGTAACCAGTCATCTTTGCGAATAGCTACATAATGCAAGAGAAAAACAAGTGATATTTACAGATCAGAAACGGTCCAGTCCTGCTCCCGTTAATTTAAGTGAGGATAATATGGCAAAACTATGAAGATTTGAACTCAGAATATTATTTCCAAAATTATCATTTAGACAACATTATGGGAAGTATTATTTCTGGTGCAGGTATTTCTATTTTGAAGAACACAGCTATATAAGGGTATCAATAATATATTAAAACCTGAAGAAGCATTTTATTTTAAAACACATATCCTACTAAAAAAACACCCAAAAATGTAAGTAGAAACCACATAATTTACTGACAGAAGAACCCGGGGCCAAAAAACATTAATTCAAATTAAAGAATTCATCCAAATGAAGTGCACTGTAAATCAATTGCAAAGTACTGCAAGCCCACTTTCAGATGAAGCAGTTGAAATACTACTTCCAACTGCCTATGTAAGCTGTTTTTGCTTTGTACAAGATGTTCTAATTGCCATGCAGCTAACTTCCATTTAGCAGATACAGGAGCACAGAAAGCTTGTGGGGATGATCACCAAACACAGCTGCAAATTTATCTCTAGCTCTGGCTTCCAAACAAGGGCTGCAGCAATGCTAATCAAATAAAAAGACCTCTACAGAGATACACTTAGGTATTCTGACAAGTCAAGGTCAAAGATTTAAAAACACAAGATAGCAGATGCGTGAACAATGTAGTAAAGGTGGATTGTTAAAGTCATTGTGGCTACATGAAAACTCTTTCCTAGCTAATAGTCAGACGCTTATTTCAATTTTCTGAAGAGACATCTGATACGTGAGAAAGAACACACTAAAAATACTAAGACCAGCTGTTGGGAAAGTGGAAAAAAAATTAAAAGTTACTCAACGACCATCAATAAACATGCAGTAAAGTTATAGGGCAATAGTTTACACTGTTTCAATATTTAACATTACAAAAACAGGTGCTTTTGTTTTATATTCATATTTTCCTAAAATTTTAGGTTGGAAAAATGCATTTTAGAAGTATAATCAATATTTTGCTTTCTGAAGCCTCATTGACTGCAAACTCAGAATTGTCTTATTTTCAACCAACATTTCCACTCTGGAAAGGCAGAGCCAAAAGCTCTGAAGAACCTGCTTCTAAGTGCTTTGAAGAGCACCTCACACGGTGCATCGTCTATATGCAACCAGCTCTGTAACCAAAAGCTAACTTGGTATTTTTAGCATTACAGAACAAATGTGTTGTCTTTTCGAGAAACACTGAAGCAAAGAATGAGTGTCAAATACATGCACAGTAGAAAGATGTTTTCACATGATGTTTTATAGATTTTAAGTATCTTCACAAGTGGCAAAACTGCAGCCTACTTCAAAGGGTACATTTCCAATGATGCAACATCAACGTGATTTAATGACATGAAGAGCTACACAAAAGTATCCCTGGTATGCACAGAGTTTACTGGGGAAAAGTTGAAACAGTTTAAATAAACAGTTCCGAAATACATTGCTTCTGATTAAGGTGGAATTAAAATACAGTAGCTTACTCATAAAATTTAATTTCCAAGTAGCTAAACCGATCCCTTGATGTTACTCCAAGAACTGTCTCCATAATTTTACAAGCAGAAAGAACCATTACAATCACATGGTTTAGCCTCCCAGTTAACGTTAATTTATCAGTATTTCCATTCCTAGCCTGCATCTTCCCATCCCCATGCTGGGCTTTTTTTGCATGTTTCTTGTCAAAGAGTACACTAATGTTTTTAACACTGAAATTGGAACCTATTGTAAGATTTACAAAACTGTCCACACTGTAACAATATG
The DNA here is from genome assembly GCA_013399115.1 of Anseranas semipalmata. Classification (NCBI taxonomy): domain Eukaryota; kingdom Metazoa; phylum Chordata; class Aves; order Anseriformes; family Anseranatidae; genus Anseranas; species Anseranas semipalmata. The sequence goes on along the minus strand of VXAA01001019.1, from coordinate 309,215 downwards.
CAAAAATTTGCAATATGGATCATACTTCAAAGCATTGTGTAAGCTTCCCATTCGTAAATCCATGACATTTCATGCGTGCTGTTTACAAAAGTGTGGATATGCTAATTTATAGTTATGGTCCCCACAATTAACCACCCAAGCCTTTTCTTAACTACCACAGGCACTAAGAAGTACCTTTTTCTTTACTAGACACTTGAAGACACTTGTATTGTACCTTGTATTTTGGTGTAATCTCACCGAAGATAACACTGCATGGAAGCAAGTATAAAACATTTTTACCAAAAACTTCATTTTTCTACAAATAAAAGTGGAAGAAGGATTTACAAGGAAGTAGTATAGAAAAATTTCATCCAATAAATGGAGCAGGAAACTTTTCCTGAGCAGGAAAGTTAAGGTAGAAATGAAAATAGATGTTACCTTCAAGAACAGAAATAATCACTAGGCAGAACTAGTGTCTAATGTATAAGATGACAAAACACTTGAAAAAAGAATAGAACAGGTGCCTCTGATTTTGTGTCTTTTTCATTTCAAACCTATGCTTATCTGATGTATACATGTCAGGGTGGAAACATTACGCTTACATGTTACCTTCGAACTTGTACTACCCTCTGTGAGACTGAGGGCTATTTTAGCTAAAAAGCTGAGCATTTCCAATTGCTAGCCATCTCAATACAAACTACTAAAATTTCATACTGATAGATGGAACCCTAAGGGAAAAACTAATATTGCGTTGATTGGCACAATAAACTAATCATTTAGGATCACGTCAGTTGCACTGGGGAGCACGCTGAATCATCTTTCTCCTGCAATCTTTTTTCCTCCATTGAGTTCCAAGAACAGAAAAGAAAAATAAAGGTCTCCCCTTTTCAAAAGAACCATCATGCCAAGCACAGTTGATCTTTATTTCAGTAAGGGTTCTGTCGCAATATTATTTGACATTTTTCTTCAATTGTGCTCAAAGTAACTTTAGTCACGTGCATATTTAAGACTACCTGAAGATGTTAGTGTATCCAAAGTTTGGGAAATCTGTATGTATAAATATGAACAGAGAGAATCCCATCATGTATGAGATTCATGTATAGAATGTATATATAATTGTGTGCACATGACATGATTGCACAGGATCTAGAACCATCTCTTTCTTTCTTTCGATATATGATAGCAATTCAGCCTACCATATGGGAATAATGAGAATTACCTCGGTTACCTGTATCCTTTGAGTGAAGTATTTTCTCAGAAAGTTGTTTCAAGTGATATGTATTGGGTGGGGTCCCCTCCCATATAGAAGTATCTAACCCCATGCTAAACCACAGTGCTGTATGACTGAAGCTTCACTTCAAAGAAAAGATGGAATATAGTTGCAGTCAGATACTGGTCATTGACATTTAACGATGAATGGAGCAGCAACAAGTGTTTCATTATTACCATTTACACTCCCCTTATCAAGAGAAATGAATTACACAAAGTTTCATTCCTGCTTACACACTGTATTTCATAAACAATACCCTAGACCAGTGGTCTCCAAAGTGGGTCTTAAAAGCACCCCAGGAGTACTCAGGACAATCCACTGGGATGCAGGAAGAAAACATTTTTGTACCATTCATAGAATAAAAGGCATTTTTAAAATAGTGGTTATTTCTTTTTTTTTTTTTAATTTTTATTTTTGTGTATGTTTCATAAGGTACAGACTATACTAGTACAGTAGTACATTTATAAAATGAATAAATATGCACATGTTAGGTGTGCGTGCTCAAAAATTTTTCTGATAGGGGTGCATGATTAAAAAAAAGTTTGGAGACCACTGCCCTAGCCAGCTTTAAATACTTAAATGGCAGTTACAAAATTTAAGATGAGGAAATCTGAACAAATTGAGAATTGGAAATTCTTACATCCAATGTAAAACATAAAGCCTTTCTAGAAAGTCTTGCTGCTACTGAAAAATGAGAAGTGAGAACCAAAAATAAAGCTTTTTAGAGTAGCAAAATTTCAATTCATGAATTTTGGACTTCATAGGAATCAATGAAAGATGAGCGAGATAAGAAAACCTTCCCAGAGACAAAAGGCAGACAAAATAACTAGCTCAGTGACTTTTCCTTTTGTGCTCTCAACAATCTTGATGTTACACTTCCTGACAAGAAAATACAGCACAACATTATGTGAGTAGGTACAGCAACATCAGTTCTGTTTTTCTGGTGCCTACCATATGTCTTTTCTACTTAATAACACGAATCCCACCTTTCTGTATTAAAACTACCTTAAATTTCTGTCTATACAGAAAGTAATTTAGAGGTTTTGAATTCCCTTGGCATCAAGTAGGAGACAAACAATATATTCAATGATTCAACCTCACAGGCAATTTCTTATTTACTGTTGTGTCATAGGTCATCAACCGTCATCATCTCAATGTTATTTAAGAACATCATACCATTCAACACCCTTTTGTTTAATTAGAACTTCATCTTTAGATTAAAGAGCGACTTTTGAGATTTGTATAAGCATACAGAAATTGAGCAATTTGATTTTTGTTAGTAATCTAGACACAAAAACCATCTTTTCTTCTCACACACTCACATACTCCCACACCTCTATTCTCTGTGCTTTTCATTTTGTACTTTTGTTTATTTTGGAAACTTGGAGCATTCTAAACCTCTTATGAAAAAGCTTTGGTGACTTAGGAGTCTCAAGATACAGCACATTGATATTTGACTGATGAAACAATAAGATGCTAACCCCAAGTACTCAACACCAGGAAACAGCAGGGTAAAAATGTTTTACACTGAGCATCTAAAACAAAAGGCATCCCACAGCACAGTAAAACTAAGTTCTGAACTGAATTACCTATTTACTAAGGTAACAAAGAAATACTCAGAGTACTGTTGTAATCACCAGAGCAAAGTAATTACTAGACTTGTTAAGAATGGTGTCCTTCTAAGTCGTCTATTTAAAGAGCATTTCATCATCTACCACACACAAATGTCAATTTTAATTTTTTCCAGGAAATTATGCTTTACTTAAATGGATGCTAATTAGAACAGACCCCTAAGGCAGGTGTAACAGGACTGGTTTTTGTAGGATCGGTGTTGATAAACACACAAAACCTAGAATCAGTTCTCAGAGGCACAATGCATCTCTCAGTCCAAACCAAGTTCTCTCAAAGTTGCTAGATAATTTATTCCCCAGAGAACACTCATTAGTGTTGCAAAATTTATGTTGTTTATGAAGAGACAATTGAATTACTGGTAAATTAGATTTCAATTCTCCTGTATAAATGTACTATACAGTTTGCCCATTTCCTTTCATATATTATACATTCCATAAAAGACATATATATCTTAACTACTGTTTTTTCCCCCCCTCTCATTTCCAATCACTTGAAATTACTTTAAAAGCCTGTTTGATGAAGAAATTCAGTTCTATTGGAATACTGGTGGTTTCAGACTAGAATATCTCACTAACATATGTGCCAAAAGATCCACCAGGCTTATGCTATTAGACATGCTATTTTTAATTATAATACAGCCCCATTTGCTTTGATGGGAGCTATTACAGATGCCTAGTATCTCCAGTTTAACTACAGCAGTTTTTCAAAAAAGGAAAGAGAAGTTACTGCAACTTGACACTACAGCTAAGAATGGATTTGTAGCAGATCAATACACAGCAAAAGCAAAATGGGTCTTTGAGAAGCCGGTTTCCATTTCAGCCATCCAGAAAAACTGATTCAAGACTGCAGCAGTTTTCTTTATACTCTTCTTTTACATATAATCAGACTTGGTAGTTTCCTAAATTACCAAATCCTGTAGAGTTAAGACACAAGTCTGATAACTCAGTCAACAGAGGGAAGAAAAAACTTCACAAAGCAAAGTCTTGTGTGACACTGCACTGTATCCGTTTCAGCATCTTCTCAGAAATAAATGCAAGAAAGCATAGTTCTTAACTTTGATATATTTGAAGAGGGGAAAATATTTTATGAAAATGCTACATTAAAACACAAACTATTCACGAAGAAGATTCATTATGAGTATTGCCAGAAGAAACTGCTTTAAAATGCAACCATTATCACAATTGCAGAGATGATCTCAAAAGAGTCGATGCAACTCATCCTTTACATTCAAACAGCATGCAACTTCTATGGAAAATTAATCAGTAATAGTGATAAAATGACAAATTATTCTCTCTTTTGTGATGGAATATTTTTGCATAAAACTGTCCAATCAATCTCCGTGTTATATGTTACAAAAGCATTTTTGAAAGAAAATCTGAACTTTTAAAATTTGGTTTGGTGTTTGGTTTGAACGGAACCAATGCTTTATACTATTTTGTATGATCTAAATATTTGGCCACTGAGCGGATGTCATTTCATCTACTAAAAATTCATAAATATTTGAGCTCTCAAAGTTGAACTGTGAATTCCATTTTATTAGCTACATTTTTAATTATGTCATTACTGACTTAAGAACTGTAAGAGGCCGATCCTTGCCAAGTCCTAAAGGGAAAAATTTAATTAAATTACAGACTATTTCATTACACAAGTGACTTTGACTCTGTAGCATGATGAACAACCAAAATAGACACTCAGTGTCGCAACATACTATTAAACTAAGTGCTTCAGTGTCAAATGAGGAATGGTCACCCTCTCCTCCCCTCATCCAGCAAGACAAACAGACAGCAGAGGAGAGGTGAAGCACAGATGATTTATGTTAATACTAACACATAAAACGGCCTTCCTTCCAATCAGCTGCTGTTATTAGCACGTGCACCAGCATTCAAGCAACGTGCCATCATCACTGCAGTAACAGTGCCAAGCACCGGTGCACCAGAAAATGCTAAACAGAGGAGAGAAAAAAAAAAAAAAAA
>VXAA01001019.1:268739-304342 GCA_013399115.1 Anseranas semipalmata | reverse complement strand
AAAAAAAAAAAAAAAAAAAAAAGTATTCTCAGTATCTTGCACTGAGCATCTGTTCTTTTGTCAGATTTGTGTCTTGATTGGGGGTGGGGAGTGGACATCACTATATCCTACTTAACACCACATGAAAACCTACAGCAGGGAGAAGACTGGAAGGAAGGAGGGAACATGACAGCACTTAAAACAGAAAATGTAACTATATAGTGTATAAACAGGTACTAATGTTTAAGTCTGCATAAAGTGCATTGATAAACGATTGCTGCATAAAACTGAAAACACAAGAAACAGCTTATACAGTTGTGTTTCTAACTTAAGGCACAAATTTTATTTTTTCAGTCTCAGAGTTGAGGGGAAGAGCGGAAGGAAGCCTTCTGTATGAATGTAGAAAGCGCGTGCACAGTGGAATTAAAAAACATAGCATTCGCTAAAGAAAAATTCTCAAATGCTAGCACGTGCTCAGTAATTTTGCCTCATTATGGAATCATGGCAGATTTTTTTTTTTTTTTGCGCCCAAGGAACACAGTAATTCATTCACAGCCATGCAGCAGACAAATTACGCTGAGGAAAGAACCAAGTCTGGAAAAAACTGCAGACCATAATACTGTGGGGAGAAGGGGCTGCTGTGTAGAAAAATCTGTTATGCCCATTCCTAAACAGAGCAGGGCAATAGCCTCCAAAGCCTTTAAAACAAAACATTAGTATAAAGACAAAAACAAGTCACAAACATTTTAATTTCAGCCATTGCTTGCTGCCTTTTGAACATATCCAGCTTCATGAAAGGCTTTTCTGTAAAGCCTGAAAATATACACTGCAGTGGAATAAATCTTGTCATTTTTACAAGGCTGAAAAAATAGCTGAAAACATGACATTGTCTTTTCTTGCTCCTGAAGAGCTAACTTTTCAGGGTGAGAAAATACAGGATTGGCAGCAGGAGGAAAAAAAGGAATGGGATACTGCTCATCCTCTTCCCCCTCATTTTAGATTTCAACTAAGTCAGGTGACATACCGTAACATGATAGAAAACAGCGTAATTTCTTGTAGTATTCTCTACACCACTCACTTCAATCTCCTGCTTTTATCCTGTCAGTCCCCCTCTCACTGACACATTCACTCTTATTTTATCTACTGCCAATCACACCTCTGTCTTTCCTACTTCACTGATCTGCTCATCATCAAATACAAAATACAAAGGGAAAAAATAAATTTGGTCCAACAAATGATTAAATAGAAAGGATTGAAAAGAAAAGTGTTCTTATACAACAACAAAGCATAAATTGGCAAACACCGAGAACAGCCACTTTTAATCCTCAGGAAAAAGAGGACATCAGCTTTCCTTCTTTTCTTCAGCTTGGTAACAACATTCTTGCACTTACACAAGTAAAAGCACCTTTCTACCTTATGCGACCGAAAGCTGAGCATTACTTCATACAAAATGCAAGAGGGAGGCCTGAAGATTATCTGTTGTATTATCCCTTTTAAATAACATTGTTGGAATTTACTATGAGTGATAGCACTAAGAAGCCAAACAAGAGAAAACAAAGGACTGACCAGAATAAGGCACAAAATCCTGAAAGTTAGAGCTTTTTACTGGTTATTCTTTAAGTCTACGGCAGTAATTTATTTACCTAATACTTTGTCAAGGCTTTATTTAAAAGTAGTTCAAAGTATTATGTCCTGAGTTAACCACTAGTGGTACACTGTACTACTGTACAGACTTTAAGTACCTATGCAACGTTCATGGTGTGAATTTAGTCCAGTGACTTTGCAGCATTTTATTCTATAGTTGATAATTTAACTGTTTGGTTTATACTATGTTTAAGTTACAATAAATACCTGGTACTTTGCAAGTCCTCTTAAAAAAAAAAAAAAAAACAACAACAAAAAAAACAGCTACAAGCATGTAGTTGGGGCAGTCAAACAGAACCCTGTCCGGAACCTTACTGTCCTGTTCCACTGCTCTGAACATAAGCCTTTTTTAATGAATGGATGGTTACGTCTCATTTATTTGTTCTAATGAACTGATGGTGGAAAAATATGCTGAACCCTATAGGGCATAAACGCCCACTCACACTTCTCTTCTGTATCCCACTGCACTGTTGCATTAAACACCAAGTCATCAAGCCTTTGCCAAGTATAGTTTTCTGACTTCTTCGGAAATACTCAGTGCAGAGAAACTTGTGCTAGCCCTTAATGACAACAAGCACCAAAACCATTGTTAGTACACCAGCACACCTGACATGATTTATTCTGGGAAGTTCGAGCCTAATGTGGCTCTTATGACACATATGTCCAAGTGCTGGATCACAGGTAACACTGCATCTTTATATTTCATCTCAGTGTTCAGAGGATATGCACTACATATATTAACTGTGAGGGAATGAGAAAAAACCCCAGATAATAATCTGTCCAAGCCTAATAAACGTAAGGTTAATCCACACAGACTTGTTTGGAAGTCATCAGAGAAAAGAAAAACTCATTTCTAATCTAGAAGTCTGTGTCAACTATATTATTCTGCAGCAGGAAATGACCCCATTCTCTTCTCCATTTGTAACTGAAATAAGCACATTTAAGCAATAAGAGATGTGAAGAAAATATTTCAATCAAATCTGTGTGTATGCTAGTGTTGAGGAAAAAAGAATAAGGGCTTGTTTAGAAATCAAAATATCTTCAGTTAAATTCATATTGTGGTCTTAAAACCCTCCTAGGCTAACTTGCAGGACAAGTTTATTTAACATGTAGCTCTACAACTGCCTTAAAATGATAGGCAAATGTATGGTTACTGAAGAATCAAGTCCTAGTGATCTGACTCAATGTGCAGATCACTGCTGACACAAAGGAGGCAACAGGAACGTGGCTGGGGGAAACACTGAACTTTAATTTAAATGCATATAAAATGTTTGAGGCAAAACTAAAATATGCCATTAGTAGACAAATGGCTATGAGGAAGTAGGGAATTGTGTCAGCTTAATTGTGCCAGAGTAAGAGTGCCTGTGCATGTGTAAACATGGAAACAAAAAAAGAAAATTTGGAATATTAAACCCTCTTCTGCACCAAGATTTTTTTTTTTTTTTTTTAAAAACATGGTTACCTAGCATTCTTGCCCCTTAGAGGTAAGAAGAAAAGAACGCAAACTACTGAAACTAGTGACAACAGTCTTCTAAAAACATGAAAGAACCACCAGGTTTCTCCCCTTAATGACAACAACAGTATTTTCATTGAAGGTTTATCAGCTCCATTTACTCCAGAGTGCCATACCTGTTGAAGTTAATGTCTGGATAACTAGAATACTCAGACTTCATCTTCGCATTGCGACGTGGAAAAGTACAGAAGAAAGCATTGGCCAGAAAACTAGCAATCTGTTCCTGTGACATTGTGATGGAGTGATTCATCTTTTGTTTCAGTAGAGGTACTGGCTACCAAGTGGGAACAAAAGAAGTGAGGGGGAGGGAGGGCCAGGAGAGAGGGGAGGGAAGGAGAAAGAAAAATAATTAGCTTACCCATTTTAAAAGAAAAAACAGCAGCACAAAATTACATTTGTTAAATTAGAGCAAGAGTAATTTAGGCCATTGGTGAACCCTTTAATCAGCAGCACCATTAAAGTCAAGAACAGTTTATTCAAGACAATTGGGAAAAAGCTTGCTTGACAAACTGCAGATTTCTAATCAATAAAAAAAAAAAAAAAAAGAGACCAAGAACACACAACTTATCAAACAAAACCAGGGGAAATAGAGAGGAGAAAAAATAGACAGGATTTGCAATTCCTGGACAATCTTAAAAACTGAAATAAAAATGCAATTTTGACAGCCGTACAGTTACAGCTACAATAACCATGCTTTACACTTCACAAAGAAAGGTGGAAGTCACTCCACAGATGACCACCCTGTGACTTGAATTTTTTTCCATCCTCCCTGAATAAAAAAAAATACAGACTGATAATCTCTGCAGGAAGTATACGATCATCAGTTATTTTATAATCAGAATGAACAAAAAAAGCACAGCTTCATTTTGGTCTTCATTTTGAGGTTTTGATTCTAGACAGGGTTTCTTCAATTTAAAAAGAAACAAAATGGAGGAAAAAACAAACCTGAAGTATTATACGTCTTGCATTTCATCAGGCTTTAGTCTCATGATACGGAATTTTCCCTCACCACATTCAAGGCATTTTATTTTACAACAAAACCAAACCAAACCAAACCAAACCAACCACCACCACCAACAAAAAAAATGCTCCCCTGTTTACCAAGGGGTCAGTAACAATTATGATAAATCCATTTGACAGCAGGGAGAGAATACAGTTTTCACCTCTTCTTCCAACATTCTCAGCCATCACCATTAGCCTAGCTCCAGGAAAGCTGAGCAACTACGTTTTAATCCTTTTAGTTGTGAATACAGAAGCTGTTGCTAATTTAGACTGCTGAATACACAGTCCTGTTTACTCCACAACACAAACTTATAATTACTACTTTCACTGCATCTCATTCTGTCTTCTGGCTATTTAAGTAACAAGCCATATTACGATGTCTGAAGTCACACAGGTAGAGAGGGAAAAGAAGCCTGAGAAGCTCTCTCTAGCAAGTTCAGTAAGCCTACAAAAATATGATATGTTGGACAGTATATTATACTGGAACAAGTTTAACTTTATATAACCAAAAAATAAGTCTGATAAAGTTCTTAACCATTTATACTGCTTAACAGTACAACATCTTTATAATAGGCATTATTACTACATGAACTTGCAAATCCTGTGCTTGACTTTGTGTTTAGAAACTTCACAGCATTCTCAAAAAATTCTTAAGAAATATTCACATTGTTTGAAATTGTGTATCTATTATAGAACACAATCTGCGTAGGGTAGGGAGAGATTTGCCTGCTCCAGTTCAAAATCAATTCAGAAAATTGTGACAAAGGAGCTTACAAATTAGAGTCCTAACCCTGCTAGTGTGTTATCATGCATCCTCACTTATTTGATTAATCCTACTCTCTTCAATGAAATTATTCACAGTAAGGCTTTTATTAGCTTTACAACCTGCAGAACTGATTCTTGTAATAATAACAAAGAATTAAAGTTTGTATGTGCACCAGTATTGCGATGCTCTAAGTAGAATAAACTATGGTCCCATGGAAGGCTTTATGAAAACACTGCTTCTATGATTAAAAGAGTTCTAAAAAGCGAAAATCCGATGTTTTAAACTTATTCAAGCATCTTAGTTGATAACTGTGATTCTATTATATCATTATAGGTGTGCGTTGTCCATTCTGTTCCCTCAGCCTCAGCTACATTCAATACAAAAGCTATATTTTTAATAAGAACATAACATAAGCTTGATCTTTTGACCCTAGCCATTAGTTTCAGTTTGCAGAAAACGGTCTGCCAGAGAGCATATAGCTAGCTATATTTACTTACCTGTGTGCAGATGCTAGGGAGACAAAGCGCAAGCTTGACCATATCAGGAAGAATGGACTGGAACAAATGCTGGGCCTCTGCATCTTCAAGAACCTGTTAAAAAGAGAAAAAATAGATTTTTTTTTTTTAAAAAAAGGATAATTTAAAAAAAGCTTTTATCTCAGAAATAACTACTGTACAAAAAAGTTTCTGAAAACAGGACCCATTCAAAAGAAACAAAAGAAAAAATAAGGTCCTATTAGCTTAATTCAAATCTGTAGCATTTTTCATCATAGTACCTCACTGCATTTTACGTTGCAATAATCCACCAAATTGAAATATAGAAACAACTCTCTCTCAATAGTTGCAGCTGAGAAAATAAGTCATCAAATGCACTATGTAGGAATCTTGAATAAGTTAGTGTTCAACTCTTTTCAAAGCGATGAACCAAATTCTCAACTAATATAAATCACTATATAACCCCTAAAGTACTGGAGCAATTGGATTTACATTCACATTCAGGTCATACTCTGAGGCAAGCATCTTCCTCTAACTGTCTTCCCAAGGTGGAAAGACCAGAACTGGTGGCACTCAGAAGGGTCCACCCAGGTTCCACTAGGTTTTCCAAAGCTTTCACACTCAACACCAGGCCACACCAAACCCCTCTTCTCAACTCCTTTCCTGACACTGTCTGTGTATTTGGCAGCTTTGGCCGATCAAATTTGGCTATCAAGCCAATGCATTCAGAAAGTTGTCAGCAATGAGTCCATGATCTCTCTAAGTTGCAACTGCCAGTTCCAAGCTCAACCAAAGGAAATTAAGATGTCTACTTTCCAAAGCATACTGTTCCCCATAAAACACAAGCGGAAAATACCATTTGAAGGCTAACAGTTTCAGTTCTTCCAAGATCATAAAAATAACAGAAGTATCTCTGCTCTATTCCATCCCATTTTAAGTGATATAAAAAACTGAGAGTGCTCAGGAAGTTTAAAAAAAAAAAAACTTAAATACTCAAAGGACAAACAACGTNNGGGGGGTGGGGGGGGGGGGGTGTAAAAGAATAATCCCAATACCTACATAGTTACTTCCCATACATTATGTATGCTGCTCAGGGATACATACAAACAAGGTTTTAATTTTAAATTGAAACAAGAACTTACAAAGAACAGCAAGCCTGAGAAATCTGAAAATCATTTAATATAGCAAGAATGCAAGTAATTTATTTATTTATTTTAAGGACTAAGAATTGTTTATCTCACTTCTACTGCTGTTGGCTGCATATACACTTACGTTTTTACATAGCATACGTCAGACTTTGAAAATTATCACCTAACCTTTATCATCATCTGCTCTAGCAGGAAACTTTTCCCTGTTCTTAGGTGCAATGTTTTTAAGTACCAGAAAGAAACAAAATAAGCATTTAAGGACTAGAAATTCAGATCTCAATAAATAAAACGAATATGTAAGTTAAATCTATTCAAAAGATGACATTTAACCTCAGATGTCTACCAGGCTGTCAAATTCTGATATTCTCTCCCCTTTGGGTAACACTTCCTCTCTTTGAAAATTGACATATAAATAGTGGCTGCCATGCTTTGCTGACTGCCACAGACTATACAGTATCACTTATCTGGTGACACATTATGGCACTGGACTTTGTTATAGCTGTCAAGGCTTCAACCTTTTCTTTATGCTTCTTTTAAAACAATATAACAATAGTATGAGACAATTTCTTCCCAAAGCAGAAGCACGGCCAGCAACTGTTCAGCTCAGCTCTGATGCAGAATACATAACTAGAAAGTTCACTTTTTAAACTCTGAAATTCTATTTTTCCTTCTCCTTATCTTCCTCTTGTTGTACCAGAACACGGTGTCCTTTCTCCATCCATATTCTCCAAATCTACACAAATTTTACTAGACCTCTACTAATGAAAACATCAAAATCTAGAGCTGTTAATGCTCAGAATTGTTTTCATGGACTTCAGACAGATTATTCCTACATCTAAATAACAAATGAATTTTTGTTGTTGCTGTTGTATTTTTTGAAAGGACCCTACAACTTAAATATGACCACTGGGATTGCTAAGTTCACAAACCCTGCCAAGGAACTGCCAACTCTACCCTTCTCTAATTGAACCACCAAGCAGCCTTAGTGCCCATTTTAAATGCTCCCCTATTTAGGCACAGCTTTTTCTAACTTCTCCCAAAAACTTTCTCCCTAAAAACAACTCCTTGGGTGAAGTATTCAGTCCTGTGTTTCTCTTGAGGCTGTAACCCATTACTGAACAGTGGCAGTAAGTCAGAAATGCATATTCTTTCTCATCTTTAAGTTCCAAGAGAACCAAGTAATTTGAGCCATGGCCATATCCATGTAATCATAACTTTACCTTTTCTGCCCATGGATTCTTACTACACAGGTAACATTCCTATGAGGTTTCTATGAAAGAGAACACCTGCAAAACCCTGTCTGCTTGGCCCTTATCCTCTTGACCACCAGAACAGCACACCAGCACAGTTGCAGCTTTGTAGGCCAGCTGCTATCACTGCATATTCTCAGCTATGCTCAGTGCAACATGGAGCCTGGGTTTTATCCGTAACACACTTTTCAGACTTAGAAAACAGCAGAAAAAAAAATAGAACAGTCAACCATGGAAGGTAAACGGACTCCAGGATGTGGAGTGCTGACACCACAGTTACATCTGACAGACATCCCGTGATGCAAACGGCAGCCTGGGAGAACCTTGCAGCAGCACAAAGAATACCTGGTCACAAAACTGAATACAGATTTATTTAGGAGGAAAGCCTCTTCAGGAAGCAATGACTTGTACTGATATGAAGTGCAGCATATTTAGAGTCATATTACATATTCTACTTATTTATTGTTGCTGAAAGAGGGATGTGTCATTCTTCACCCTCAAACACACACATCCACCCCATGTTCCTTCAGCTTGCTGACCCCACAGGAAAATAACCTGGGGAGTTTTCTCCCACTGCATTAGTGAGTCAAAGCAGCCTACCAAAAGGTCATGCATTACTAATGTGGTGCAGGGTAGGTGGTAGGTGAAACAGAAGCAGGCAGCCCACTTGTCAGGGGGCTACAAAGGCAACTCTTCTCACTGAAAAAGCAATGTTCTAGTGGATATGAAGCTGTTACAATAAGCATCTCACTGAAGTAAATCTCCTAGTACAGGGCCATCTGTATTGATTCAGTAATGTGCTTTTCACCATGTACAATCTTTTTCAAGGCTACAACTACGCAAACATTAAGAAAAAGGACTGAATTTCAAATTTGAAAGCTTTATACTTGTTTTATAAGTTAAGGAATTCTAAAATATGAAATGGTTTTCAACAGTTTTTGATGAAGGAAATTAAGTTAAATACATAGCAATTAAGTACCATAGCAATTTTGGTTTTTAAACAACTGATTGTTTTCTCCTTTCCTTATTATACATACATATCCTCTGCAGCTTCTTTCAGGATTTGAAGCAAAACAAAAATACATTGTTGACTTTATTCATAGTCCTCCAATCACGCGAAAATTATTTAGGAATGAAATAAAAGCAGGGGTTATCTCCAAGGGAAAAGTATACGTAATCAGAGTTACACAACACAAATTGCCTTTTTCCAAAGAAATCACTTGGCTATCTCATCAGTCTTTGCACTAGAGTGATTGATTGAATGAATATGACTTAGGGCTCCAATTCGTGAGATGCAAATGGTTCAGCAAGCTGTAGCAGAGGTAAGAGCTCTTGGCCAAACTTGCATTGCAATTTTGCAAAATGAACATTTACAGTGCAGCAAAGAGGTCTCACTAAACACCACCATAACTAATGGCCTCTTGTCACTATAAACTAGTCCTCCAAAATGTAATGAACGAGCATGCCTGACAGTCCCACTAAGAAGGATCTGAGGTAGCATGGGTTGATAGTGATGGTAGAGTTTAAATCTAAATCTGACAGCTCATCAAACCAAACAAGCTACACATACAGAACACAAACTCGGACACCTCTATCTATCACACGTGAAGGTAGAATTATCAAGTCAGCAGGCAAAACAACATACTAAGACAGCTATGGCTTAACGTTCTCAATTTGTTCTCATTTCCCCATATTAACTTTTGTGGCAGAACAATGACCAACTGAACCACATTCTTAAGGAGGAAGGGAAAAAACAGAGGTCTTCCTTCAGACTTTGTCTTATTCCCCGATTCTAATGGATTTCAGCCTTCTGACTTTTTCCTTCCCAGCTGCCATAGTGCTTGCTGCCTGGGCTTTCTTAGAATTACTTTCAGTCTCTGTTTGTAAATGGCCTGTATCATCAGGTACTATACTGAACTGCCTTTCCAGTAAGCTTTCCTACTTATTTTAATGTAAGATATCATAAGGTTACAGGTGGTAATGGCCTCCTAACTAATAAATTAAACAAACTGGCTAACTTCTATCTACTCTGAGTCCCTTCCAACTTGGGATATTCTATGATTCTATGATTCTACTCTATTCGCAGTAATTTTATTCTCCTAATTTCAGGAAAACTTTTTTTTTCCTCCACGATCTTCAATTTGTCTCAAATAAAACAAACTTTCTGTATATTTTTACAAGACATTAAGATCTACACAACAAATACTTCCAAGCTGAGAAACTTGGCTGCAAATAGAAGTGTAGCATATAACATATATAGTCTACCTAGACATAACATTATTATACCTCCTTCAGGTCTGCAATTCAAAGACAAGAAGAAAGAAGGACATGTGAACAAAGGAATACTACTCACATTTTTACAAAGAGAAAGACTTGCTCAGTGCCACATGCAAGAAACTTGGTATGAATGTGAACCATGAAGCCTAAGACAACTCAGAATGGTCTTCTGAAAAAGAGTTTGATCAACTTTTGTGATTTTGCAATTTTGGTGAGGATTACAGGAAAAACAGAAAACTGAAAAAAATGAAAACTAATCTGGGAAAAAAGGACAACAGGAACTTGTGTCTGAAGGCTGAATTTCTTTTTAAGAGTGTTAACAGTCTTTTTCTATTTGTAAGCATTTAAAAGTATGCTTTTTTTTCCCCCCATTCAGTGCATAGTCTGTATTTCAGTTCCAAAAGGTCCCCTGTCGCTGACTTGATATAAAAGCTCAGATGTGCTCTCATACTGTTCTGCAAGATTAGCTTGTCCACTTTTCAATAATGTTAACAATTTCCATTTCCCACTTTTTTTTTTTTAAAGTGTATTCCACCAAAGACCCTCCAAGACACCCTGAAGTATCTCTCCGTAAGCTAAGACTTGCCTTTTAGATGATGCTTATACAAAAACTTAAGTGTATTTAGGGAATCATGTGACTGCTCCTTAGTGTACTATGCAATGTTGTCTTCCTTTCCTCTTAATTCCCGAGCAGTTTATACTTACCTATTTGTTCTCCTCTGTCCCAAACAGAAGTTGAATGCTTTTTGTTCCCTGTTTGGGCAACACAAACCTGGTTGAATCTAGATCCATGACTAAAACCCCTCAGTGTCAATAAAACAAACAAGCCATTGCCTATTACATTCAAGTCTTTTACCAGAAAGTAAAACAGCCTCAGATTGCCAACCTGCACTCCCTTTCTTACCCTAATCCTTGTCATAAGCACTTTTAAACATTAAAGAATCCTGAAAGCAGACTTTTTCAGTAAGTTATTTTGAACAGCTTGAAAACAAAACAGAACAAAAACACGAACAGATTCTTAAGTGACTTTGAAAACTAGTATATTAACTTAATATACCTGGGGAAAAAAAACTTCACTAAATCATACTCTCTGCAAAGTCTTTTCTTCTGGACAGAGAGTAGATGAATTCTACATAAACACGTTGTGCCTCAACTACCAGCATACCTGTTACTTAAACAGAGGCTGCAGCCCACTAACTTGTATGCATATGTACAACAGACTATCGGCCATAAAGCAAAATATTAGACATATAAACAAGCTTGAAACCCAGAAGCAAAGCATGGGGAGGTGGGGGAACCCCAACATTTTAGTTTAGTTCCTATTTTATTAAGTTAACGAACTTCTACAACTCCAGGAAAGAATAAACTCTCATCTGCCTCCCTTAGTTCCCTTACAAAACTAATTCAGTAGGAAACACACTTAGCTGTCAAATCCATCTCATTTCTTGAGCACTTGTCTGATTAGAAACCAGAGCAAGGACAAAGTAATCTTTGGAGGGAGGAGAAAAAAAACAACACTGGATTATGCGGAGAAGAATCTTATTTGAGAAGAATGCTTCTGACATTTATCAAAACCACAAACTGACACTTCAAAAGGAAAAAGGAAGACAGCTTACAAGGCAGAGGTTAATTCATTTTTGTTTATTTTTTTTTCCCCCTGAAGGCTCATTCATGTCTTCTGCCAATCCAGCCCTGAAATGCTCTCTCAGGTGTATCATCCCTAACAACAGCAGCTTTGCTCTTAAAGCTTTTCAACATTCTAGATAAAATCCAGTCATTTACAAGAGGAAAAGAAAAAATGTGTATTTATTTTTGTATCTCCTTTTAACGGCTTTAAAGGCCCAGTTTATACTTCCAGAGTACTGGAAATCTAACCTCAACCACTCTCATTGAGAATGAGAGAGACCTCAGTCCCAATTCTCCACAGGCCACAACTAAACTCTACCTGCACATTCTTGAAAAGCAATTCTTTTGTGAACAGAAGCATCACCACCATTTCCAAAGCAGTGGCAGAGTCCTGGGAGGAAGAGTCAAATACTGCTTTCCAGATGCTTACGAGTTACTGTTGGGAAGTAGAAAGTACTGAAAAGGGCAATGGCCTTGTTTCTACACCAGGGCTGTAACATCAGAAAAAAAAAAAAAAATCTTCATCTTTCATCTGACTGACCCAAGATAAGGATGAAAGAGATCGGTTTCCACATTCATTCAAAACTTTCACCTCCCTAAACAATACTTTGGTGCGGGGAAAGTTTACGACTGCTACGATTTTGAAAACATCTGCTAAGAACTGTACTGTGGAAGCTTCCAAAAGCTATCAGATAGTTAACTACAACTATTTCAGAGAGTATCTCATGAGGTTTTACCACCATCAGTTTTTTATTTTAACTGCTCCAGACATTAAAAATCTAAAGACATAAAGCAGGTAAGGAAAACCACAGCCACCAAAAGAAATTTCTTTTACTCATTTGGGACAGAAGGGTAAAGTATGGATAAATAATATACATCATCTAATGGAAGCAAAGAAATTTCTTCATCAGCATCCTGCCCTCAAACTGAAACAAAACAAAAATCAGAAGTTAGACTTTAAACCCCAGATCTTTATATTTACTACTTTGTGTTTTTTTGTGTTTTTTTTTCCCCCTCTAAACAGGAATGTTCTCAATACACTGAAAAACTATTGAAGAGATCTTAAGGAGGTATCTTTACATTGTCTCAAAGCATTACATATCCACAAACACTTTAGGCACATTAAAATTAGAACTCTACACGTGGTATATGTCGAAATGCCTCCCCTGGTAATTCTGAGTCTACGCAATAGCCATTGTGATGGTACTTACAGAACACCACTTAAACGATACTCAACTGTTTTACTGGGAAGTACAGAAAACTAGCAATAAGCCTGTAATTCAGTACACATTGCCATTTCACCTCTACAATGGTTAGCTACTAACATTTTGAATGTGCACAAGATGCTATTTCCCTCTCACCCCAGAAAAGCTTACATTTTGCACAATATGGGGACAAATTCCCTTCTGCTGCTGTGAAAAGGAAACCCTTCATGGCACATTCTAAAGACCTTTTCAGTTCAGATTTGAAAAAGGTAATCTGATGTAATGAAAATTGTTTGAAAACATCTGGACTAAAATGAAATCCAAACAGCAATGGATAGGCTATTTTCAGCCTTGGGACATTTTGTTTCTTGCTTAAAAGCCTACCTTTGTAGTGCTGACATCTCTGTACAATGCTCACTTCTGTTAGTACTGTCCAAACAATTATAAAAATGATTTATCAAAAAACCAGTCACCAGAACAATTTGGTCCTTTAAAATTCTTTCTATTCCAATACCACTGATTATACAGCAATCATTTTTTTTCCAGCAGGTCATTCAAACAACAAAACATACAGGAAAGACTGACATAGTTCCTAAGACCTGCGAGGAGGCAAGAGTGGTATATAGCCTTATTAGAACCCAAAATCTCCCAAGATATATATATACTTAACAGTAGTAGGTGTTCTTAAACAATGTAGTCCTTTTCAAGAAATGAATGAAAATCCTGAGTTCAGTCATAATCCAGCTAGATTATACTACAGTCAAATCATCTACAGATATGTGGCACTTATAGTTCTCTTTTTTAGATGAAAAAGCATAAATAGTGGTAAAAAATGGAAGTATAATTTCCAAAATTGTCCAGATATTTTCTAAATTTTCTTAAGATTAATTTTAAGGTTATTTAATAAAGGTTATTAAGGTTAAGACCATAAGCTGTGCAGTTCTGTGGCTGTAAAATTTTGCAATTGCGATTTTGC
This sequence comes from Anseranas semipalmata, assembly GCA_013399115.1. Lineage (NCBI taxonomy): Eukaryota > Metazoa > Chordata > Aves > Anseriformes > Anseranatidae > Anseranas > Anseranas semipalmata. Next base: position 290,462 of record VXAA01001019.1, on the reverse strand, counting down.
AATGGAAGTATTTACTTGAGAGCAGATTTCTTAATTTCATTCATATCAGCTGGGTGATCTCAAAGCACAACCAATTCTAAGAGAAGAAGTGGACATACTGCCAGTAGAAAAACCAGAGGTGCAAATACTAAGTTCTGAAACATTTAATATGCTCCCCCTTAACTCAATTACTTGTATCTGACATCTTCTAAAAGCAACAAGTTCATGCCAAATGCACTAGTATACTACATAGCAACACACATTGAAATGAGAAACTGTACTTTGACAAAAATACACTAAGCACATTCTGTAGATACTATCCCAGGTTGTACTAGTGTTATGCCACAATTCAGAACAACACACTTGCTAGGTTTTTCAGTGAAACATACCACGATTTTCTTCCTTTTCTTGAATTATTCCCAAGTACAAAGCATCAACTAATAGAAATAAGACTCGTTGTAGTATGCTGCACCACTCGTTAAAACATCCTCCTATATTCTGGAAACTGCACAGAACATCTACAGCAAAAAAAAGTCATATCTTAGAAGGTACATGCACATTTCCACATGAATGTTGCTAAGCCAAAATTTAGATAGTAAGAATTTGTGCAAATGTAAAATAATTTGTAGTACAATAACTTCAATATTTTCAAGAAAAGGAAACCAGTCTTTTGGAAGAACAAAAGAACTGTAATAGGGATGCATGATATTTATAGAAAATAGAAAAGGTTACATCTATAAATTTATATTTAAATTTATTTGCATATTTGTTACATATATTTATGTATCAAAACATTTATATATTCATAAAAGATAATGTTGATAAAATATTTATAGAAAATTTGAAAAAGGTATTGAAGTTCTTTTCGAAATTTACAGGCTCTTGTGCATAAAAGATGACAATAATGAAGCTTTGCATCCTGACTGTTCCAGACTTCCAAAAGGATCTAGCATCCAGAAAAATGATTGTCATGTGAGTTTTAATGGAAAGAAGCAGGGAGAGGTAAGACTCCTTTTCTAATCCTACTTGAAAAATTAATTACAGTTGTAATTTTAAGACAATGCTTTTTAATAGCCCATATTCTATCATCATGTAAAAGCATAAAGGGTGAGGAAAAATTACAATGTACTGCTTCAGCGTGACAACTGACCTTGTTTACTTGCTATATAGCTTTTCACCAGATTCTAGGATCAGCTGAGACTGTGCCATTAAAAAAAAAAAAAAAAAAAAACACACCCACAAGTTCTAACAGCCAGTTTTAAGGCTAGAACCAGTGAGTCTGTGCTTGACTGGAAAAGAAGAAAAAAGGCACACAGATAAAGTAGTCTTGTACATTCTTCCTTTTCTTTCATGGTGAAGGGTTTTCTCTGCAATTAAGTAGAAATAGAAGAGCAGAGAGACAGAGAGCCTTTTTAAAAGAGCATTACCATGTTTCCTTCAATCTAATAGAGAAATCCAAATGTAAAAGTTAAGCAGCTTCTTTCATAAGAGAAAAGGACTGTCTATAACAGAATAGTCTTGAGAACGAATAGCATTCCTTCTACAGAATGCTGAATTTACACGGGAATCAATGGCAAATAGGTAGATCCTCATTATTATACAGATTGATCGGCTTTAAACAGCTTTCCCAGAAGGCAAAAAGACCACAAAACATCCATAAATAGTCACTGCAGACAAACATATGCTTTTTCATACATCAAAAGCCAAATCCAGCCACTGGAAACTGAGTATTACGCAGTTGAGATTGAGAGAGCATCTTTGTAGAGATACTGACAGCGTATCCCGTTTAAGTCTTCCTACTTGCATCAAGTAGGCACCAGGGGTTTAAAGTTCTGCAGTGCACCTGGAAAAACAAGTTTTAAAAGGCATAAGCACCTCTGAGTGATGTTTCACTTAGTGTCAATTACCTTAACTATTTTGTCCTTTTAAAAGAAAGGAGCATATAGATTCCCATGTCTTTCTGTCAGCAACATCTCATATTGGTGCTATACCACAATGAAGCCTGCATGACAAGGCTACTTCTGCCTCTCACCCTCACCCCAAAGTCATAAGAACGTAAAAATGGACAAATGTCCATCATAGCCCCAGGCCTTGTCTAACAGGGATCAAGAAAAGCTGCCTAGCAAAGTCTAACAGCAAGTGATCAGCAGCACTCCCTCAGAACACTGTCTTTGCTTGTAGTAATCAGTGTTTCAAAAATTTCCAGAGACCATCACAGTATCTGCATAGATGCCAACGGGATCTCCATACCAGCGATCTGTGCAAATCCTTTCAAAACCTTATGTAAACCCTTAGCGTCCTCAACAACCCCTGACAAGGAGTTTCACAGCATGTTATGCATTATCTAAATAAGTAATTCCTTTTGTCCGTTTTTGAAATCCATACCTGCTAGGAATATTCATGTGGTGTCCCTCAACTGTTGTACTAGAAGAATGAACAGTCATTTCTTCTTCACTCTTTTACATTCATTTGGGACACCACTGTCATATCCATTCCTCACCTCTCTCAACTAAGATGAAAAAATAAGAGAGAACTAGACTATTTCAATGCTCCTCGTATGGAAACTATTACACACCTTTAATCTATTCCTGACTCATCTCATTATATCTTTTCCATTTCCCAGACAAACTTTCCACCAATAGGATCAAGCTCAAGGAGTCCTGACAAACAGAAATAGTTACAGATACAAGGTGAACATCCGTGAGATGTATTACGATGCGTTTCTCAGAAACTCACAGAAGTTTAGAGACCATCACCGTCTATGCCGCCAAATCTACCTGAATTACAATCTGCACTCTGTGCTTAATAAGAGATCAATCAAACCTCAAGTCAAACTATTTGCAATTTCCAACACGAGTAACCACCAGAGGCTACAGTTTGTCTTTAAATGACAAGTCTAAGTATCGGACTTAATCCTTTTCAGCACTGAATAGCATAAAGACATTACATCACAAGTAATTTTTTAGCACAAACATTTGGGGAATCCTACATGCTAACAGTCCTGTATACATAAAATGAGTTTCTCTCTTTACATATAAAAAAGCAGCAAGAGTAGCTAAAAAAAATCAGATAATTACATCTAATGTTTTTCTTTTACTGAAGCATATGAGAAGAACCTGTAACTTAGATAACTTGCAAGGAAAAATGGAAAAGCATATCAGCATATTCCTTTGTTTTCTGGCACCAAAAATAAGATGCAAGTGCCATAGTTATCCTCTAGGTTTTCAAGGACTTTAGAAGAAGTCTGAAGTTAAACCATGTGGACAATAAAAGCTCCCGTTATTGCCTCACTGCCTGAAGAGTTCCTTTTTGAAACTTTAAGTGTCTTTATTGTATATTTTTCCAGTAGATTTATTATTAACTTAAATATTGCTGCTAAACCTTGCAAGTTTCAGATGGGACCCAATAACTCAGTTTCATACAGCTCTGCTACAAAGGACAAAAAAACAAAACGTGAGGCTGTTCACAGACTGGTCATCTCAGAATAGCTCAGATTTTAACGATGACAGAAGTTCCATATCATTAAGTTTCTGAAGCTTCACAACATAAGTGCTACTGACTTAAGTTCTTGTACACTACACAACTGAAACTGGATTTTTAAAAAAAAAGATTACCTATTAACAAATGTAGGCTCTACTTATACAATGTCATGTCATTTTCGGATTTAAAAACACTCCCCGTTCCTGAAAGAGCAGAACAAATGCAAGCCATAAGAGGAAGAACTCATGAAACAGCATTAAGAAGAATTATCCTTATGCTCTAAGAAACTTTAAAACAATGCAACACAAACCACGCACAAAGAATGCCCAGAACAAGCAGGCCCAATCTAAAGCAGCAGACCACGTGATCAACTTAAGTGACAGATTCCTCTTTCTCCCTTTATTTAAAGTTGCTATTGCTGGACATTAGTCTAAGGCATGAGCCCTGACTGATGACTTTTTATTTCATGTTCATGCAGTCTGGAAAGAGTAAAAGAATATAGACTTGACTGGGAGGGGAAGGGCCAATCTACAAGGGAAAACAAAACAAAAAATAACCTACTATAAGCACTGTTGATTGAAAGGTTGTCAGTGTATTACATGCTATCATCATTCACATAAATAAAGCTCATCTACAGCACATTGGTGTGGGTCTCAAGACAGCTGAACCCACAGCAGCTTCCTCATGTTCCTTTTTCTGCTTGCTGTTTGCACTTTCCTCTCCGACTTCTAGTTAATTTCTGGGAAAACAGATGCAAGGATGACTTTCAAGTGACAAGAACTTTGCAAGTAAGATGAAAAATGTTAGCACTAATAATTCTCATCCAGTAAGTAATAACTTGAATAAATCCTAAGCCTGTTTGCCAATATTAACAAACAGATGGAAAAACAAATCAATACAACTGTGTGGAAATTCCACAGAGGACAAACCTGTCAGATGTCTGAAGCAAATAAGCCACTGAGAGCTTTACGTACATTACTGATGGGTACCATGAACTTTTTAAAAGAAACAACAACAACAAACCACCACCAAGCCCCCAGATTTGCTTCACTGTACAAATAGGAATTTTACTTTGAAACATTAACTGGCATACAAGAGTCTTTTGAAAATAGTGTGAGGGCTCCCTCTTCCGACAAGGCTTTGCAGAACTGGTCTATCTGTATTTGTCAGGGTGTGTATGTACGTGTGGTATTTTTTTGTGTTGCAAAGAATTCAGAAAGAATTTCTATTACATTTTGAACCCAAGACTTGAAGCACAAAGACGCAAAAGATGTCACAAAATCCAATGTCACTGTTGTAGATAAGTTTATGTCTGTGAAGTCGAAATGCCTAGTTTTCCATTTATGCCCCAAGACTGTAAATACACACAAACCTTTGGGATAAAGCTTGGCAAGAAAGGACAATCAACTCATAAACATACACCCAACCAAAAACACATCAAAAGAAAAAGCCATTCCTGTGCTGATACCTGACTTTTCCCCCCTCCTTTTTCTTCTGAATTACAGTTCTTTCTGTAAAAAGTTACTATTAAATAAAACAAAGCTTTAACCTGGTGCTGCTTGGGTAATTCAAAGCAATTAATTTATCAGGTTTACATGACAGAAGTTGAATTGGCCTGTGAAACTTGTCTTCCCTGAAGGTATTAATAATAATACATTTTATTCTACAGAATCCTGATCCCGTCTGGTACACAGAAGACTGAGTATGGAACAGAATTATAAGAGGAGACAAAACCTTCCTCTTGTGTTTGAGGTGCAGGTCTAAAACTGAGCTACCTTTGGAAGACTTCCATTAGCACACTGCCTGCAGCCATACGGGGCACGCCTTACAAAGTAAGGGTTAGGAAGAGATGACGATTCTCAGTTGTATACCACATGCTGGGGTTACCCCTGGAAGCCAGGAACTGCACCGCAAGTATGGGGGAAGGTGAGGGGCACTTGTTTTATTGCATATATATTTCTCATCTGCTTCAATGCACTACTAAACTCTTGTTGCCATCCAAGAACCACAGCTATTGTGTTCAGCCCATATAAAGCAAGTGATGGCACAAGGACCAAGTGAAGCAATACAGCCTGCATGAAACCAGCAGGCTTTCCTAAAAGCTACACCAAGCCACCCAACAAGTCTGACCATTCAAATAATTTCAGCAAGACAGAAAAGTCCACTTATGGAGATTAAATCACTCTTTTACTAATTACTTCAGCAAATTCAATATGACAGAAAAAATTTAAAAAAAGTTAAGCATCTCTATACAGCATAGGATGACAAAAATTGTGAAATGACCAAATATCATCAGTCTTGCAGGGAAGAGCCCTTCTAGACCTTGCTTTCCTCACGTCAGTTTATATTTGATACTGAATATGCATTTTAGTATCAGACAGTGGAAAAAAAAGTGACCCATACCTACAGAACAGAAAACCTGGGTCACATACACAGTATTTAATTCCCATTAGTTAAGAAAGCTGAAAGTGTTTAATCTTAAAGGAAAACACAGTTAAGTCCAAGAAAATGTTAGTTACTGTTAATAGACAAAAATTGATTTGAATCTTACAAGTAGGTTTTTTTAAAAGAATGCCTATTTTGACTGTATAACTTGGAAGGAAATTACCTAAAATATGAAACACAATGTAATAGAAAACCACTGATACGAAAACATTTAACGGATTAATAGATGAGGTGAGCTGTGTCCAGAATTGGACTAAATAGCATCAAATGATGCTTTATAATTTACCAAACACAGGCCTATTAAAGTACTATCTAAATATAATGGCCCAAATGAGTCATTAAAAGAGACACCATTAGGTTTGTGGACCCAGTTCCCTTCCAAATCAGACCATAGACTTCTTGGTTAAGAATGTATTAGTAGTTGATAGTGCCCAAGAATATGAATAGATACTTGAGGCTCAGAGACTCTGTCTTAATCTCTTACTCAACTTCTGGTGAGCAAGTATCACCTGAAATGCTTTCCTTGTTCCCTCAAAACCATGGGATAAACAAGAAATACAAAAACTTAACAAGGCACACTCCACTACAGCTGGTATATTGAGGGCATTTCCACAGAGGACCTCACCTTCTCACTGAAAAGCTGCTCAGATAAGCAGACTGCAAACACTTTGAAAGCAGATGCCTTATCGATTTACAAAGCTTGAGGAGTTCACACATCTCTTAATAACAGAGAAGATTTTAAGCATCTTTCTGCATATTTCCTGTCCAGACGTCCCCTTCACTAAACCCAATATAATCAAAACGCAAAGCCAGGGTATGATTTTGTTCCTGTGGTTTACCAGTGGCCACTATTCTATACTGCTTCACTGGTCCTCATTTAATATAGTGCTGCACTGTCTTCAAGTTAGTCTAAAATCCATGTTTTGAAACAGTTCTCCTCCCTTCATCAGGGAGCCTAAGAAGTAAATCATCATTCCCAGGTGACAGGAATTGCCTTTTCACTCTCAGTGAAAGATTTGATGCCCAATAGATAGTTTATTTCCCTATTGTTCCTCTCTTCTCTGGAGACAGCTGATATTATTTGCTCTCCCTGGCTGACGATCTCTGAATCCAATCACCCATGTTTCTGAACTCCCAGATACATGATATGAAAGCATCAAGACAAGCTCAGATGTGTTTGTAGCAATATGGTGCAAATTTTGCCATTCCCAAGAAGATTTTCAAATCATTTGCTTGTACTTTAAAACATTTTGCAGTAATTTAAATAAGTATTCTTTGATAACACAAACATGAATAGTTGAAGGCCAGTTGAACAAGCCAAGTTAACTTCAAGTAGTACAAGAGGCAACAGGAGCAAAGAGGCCAAATGTCCACTATCTCTACCATGACAGTCTGAAAAACAAAGGGGGATTGCCACTAAATTGGCAAGATGGGCCAACAGAGTAGCTCTCATAGCTAGCAAATATGATACCACCAGCATTTCTATAGCAACCTTCTGTCAGCAATAACATTGTGTTGCATGCGAAACAAAACTCGTTCTGTAAAATAGTAGACCCTATAAGCAACGGAAAGAAGCAACAGAAAGAATACTCCTCTAATCACGTGAATAAAACAAACATCTGTTTTAAACATATATAACTAACAAGTTCGCTTCAAATCAAATTTAGTTTCCATTGAACCTTAATGCAACTTAGCAACCCCTTCCCCCAAAAAACAAACACATACACACAATTTCTGAGTTGGAGAAAAAATGCAACGCTTGCTATTGCATCTCATTTAATCTCCCATACTGCTTTAACTAGCACAGTTTCTGATCATCAGACATATATTAAAAATAGTCCAACTTGCATTTGCCACCTACTACTCATTTTTCTATTCCATTCTTTTCCAATAAAATAATATGAAATCATACAAACCACTGCAATCTTTTAAAGTCTTCACAGTTTAAATTCATCATCTCAACATACAACAAAATTTTACCGCTAGACCAGCAAAGCACAGTCTATACAAACACCACTGTAATACAGCATTAAAGTTGTTTGAAGAAAGTACAAAGCAATATTTTTTAAAAACAAGAAACCATTACACTGGAAATGTTAATACAATTTATTAATAAATCTGGCTTCCATAAAAAAAAGGCATTTCTCACCTTACCTTACCTTCAGTAACCTTGTTACCAAAGCATCCAAATCGGCTGCTTATGATTTAAAATTAATCTAGTTTATAAAGTCTAATTATCATTTTAACTGAAGTTATCAGCCAAGTAACTATCCATATAAATGACTGCAATACCTTTACTCTTGAAAGGGGAAAAGTCAAAAGCATTAAGACATGAAGACAAAATAGTCATTTATATTTTGCCTTTCTTCCTATTTTAAATCAACGTGGTTTACCTTGTCACAAAAGTCAGTAAGAGCTGTGAAGTCCCATTTCTTGGCATAAGCAACATTGTATCTCAGTATAGCCTCCTACAGAAAGAGCACAACAAAATAAAGCATGGAGACACTCAGTTAACAAAAGAAAAATAATTTTATCAGATTTCCTTTTTGAAGGAACAGTACCATCTAGTGGATACAACCTGTCACAGATCATACCAAAATCCATGCAACTATATTAACATGGTGCAACTCTGAATGATACTGAATCCCGTATTTTAAGTCCAGCATTGAACAAGCTATGGTCTATAGGTTTCTCCTTCTAGCATGAAAGACAAGGTACGCTTGCATCTGCCTACAACACAGCATGAACACTCTCCCCTGCCCAGCGCTTGCTTTCTTTAGAGGTAGGAAAAGCGTCCCTCAGCAGTCTAGCAGCATTTTTACCAGTTTAGCAAACTAAAGGATCAGAACCATAACAAAATCAATCAGACCCTTCATAAGAACCAGTTTTAAAAACTTCAAGAAAAAAAACATTAAAACAATATTATCAAAGAAAGTTTCACAAGTTGCAGGGGTACACTAGTTATTCATTTAAAGGATATCTGCAGCTTTTGTAGTCTTCCTTCCTTGCAAGTATAATCTAAATTACATTATTTGCAGAAAAAAAAAAAAAAAGCAATTCTAAACTGCTACAAATTACCAACCATTAATTCCTGATGGAAAAGCCAACAAGAACAGTAAGATTTATCTACAGAGCATTAGTCTCCAAAATTTGAAGATTTTTTCAGCAACTTGAATTCTTGCAGTTTTAGGGGAGTATACTGTTGGGAACAGTTATTGTTTCAAATTCACATGCCTGTGCATCGCCCTACCATTCTGGTTATAGAAAAAGTCTGCATGTTACATATACCGACAAACTAGTAGTTACTGCTGGACAAACAGTTTTGTATAGATTTATACAGTAGAATTTGTTTTAACAACAGCTAAGAAATTTCAGTGGTAACACTTTGTGACTATCCTAAGCAGCCCAGTAATGAGAAAACACATCAAGCAAGCCATGGAAACTCTCAGATACAGTTGTCTCATCTAACACAGTAATACTAGTCTTTTTTCCCCTGATTAAACGTGATACCATGCACCTTCAGCTAACTACCAAGGTTTAAGAGTCAAGTATGAGTATCTGATATTGACAGCAGATGTCAGTATCAAGATTTAAGCAAGGAGCATTTTAACAGTTCATCAGACAGATGAAGATTTAGAATTCCTTTTGCATCTGCATAGGCAACTGCACAGCCAACAGGAATATTTAAACGTTCTGTCTTGCAATCTAAGAAATGACAAGCCAGCAGAGAATCTAACTGGAACTGAGAGCAGCTTCATCACAATCCAGTCTTTATGACTTCCTGGCCACTTAGGAAAGATATTTTTTCGCGAAGGTCTTTGTAGACTCCACAACTCCACGATAAAGTAATTTCTCTGTAACTGACTACGGAATGATTTCCAATTAAAATTACTTCATGGCAGCATTATTTATTCAATGTGTATACTGCCACCTAGCACTCCAAGCAGTTGTTTTTCAAGAATCAAATAACCTGCTTGGTCTGCCTACAGAGCTACACCAAATGGAACTAATCAGAAGATGTGAAAACAGTTACAGGAAGACAATGGATTCCAAAAAAAAAAAAAAAAACAAAACTAGAAGTACTATTTTTAATCCTTCCGTTTAATTCTTTTAATTAACCAGAGAATCCTAACTGGGAAGAAAACAGATATTACACACTGAATTTCCCAAAACAGCATGACAGTCTTTTTTAATTAGTTGAGTTCAAAAAACAACAAACAAAAGAGTCAACACCACATACCTGAAGAGAATTAAACACAGGACCTTGATAACACTGGTCAGCAGCTATTATATTTATAGCAGCAGTACAGCAGAGCTGTTATTTAAGAAATGCAAGATAACCACCATAACTAGAAGCGATCACTGGGAGAAAATCAAAATGTTTCCCAACTTCCACCTTTGGATGTGTATATTCATTAGGGAATCCCTCAAATAGCAAAGATTGTTTATTTATTTTTAATAAGCAATTAAACATATAGGACTCAGCCAGACTCACTGACAACAGTAAATGGAGAGCCTGAAAGTACTTTTGCAAGTTTATGTATATAGACCTGATTTCAAACTGACAAACTTACCTTCAAATCATGGGAGCATGTAAATTTGTTAAGTAAGGCGGTTTGGATTAGTTCCCATCGACTTCCAGCAGTTCTATCTCCGTTCTTTAAAACAAAAGCCCAAAATAAAGTCAGATGAAGTTATTCAAAACAAAGATATATTTAGTAATAACTATCTTCCTTACCACAAAATTTTATAGGGGTTACTTTATTTGTGAAGTTCTTTAAAAATACACAAGATATTTTGAGTATCTGTAAAGTACTTTGTATCAGTTTCATTCACACTTGTTGGCACCCCAAAGTGCTTAATTAAAAAAAAAAAAGCATACACATAATATACACCATCACACAAAGGGTTAGGTAAAACAATTACTAGAAGAAAAAAAAATCTTCCCCTTTGTCTGAAGCATCACAACCCAGAATCTAGCTTTTTCAGACCAGATACGTTCATCTACTAGATCTTCCAACTTCCATGCACAGCTTGACAACTGAGCACATGTGAAAATACAGTAAACTGAAAACTTATCTATATGTAAGACAGTTTTATTTTATTGCACAACTGTAAGTACTTTATCTTACCTCATCCTCTACAGGGTATAAATTTTGTTCTGAGCAGGGCATTTTAACATGTTTGTTGTCCCACAGATCTTTGTAGTGAGTTGGAAAAGGTTTAGGCACCTCTCCTTCCCTCAGAAGATCTACCTACAACACAGGAGGAGGAAGGAAGAAGCTCAGGCTCTACTTTCAATTTTTTTTTTTTTTAGTGGAAAAAATAAAGATTAAGCAAAAACTTAGTTAAGAAAAAGCTCTTATCTACAACTACCTCTTTTGGAATGGGGAAAGCTGTAACATGCTAAATGATGGACATTCAGATAGAAAAATCCATTCAGACTAGAGGAAAAAACTACAGAATCTTGAAGATCCCCTCAAGTCTTAAACTTGGTGAAAAGAACATCATTTGACCTCTTAATGCACAGTGAAATAAGGGTTATATATGAAATTATTGTTATGTCTTAATTATCAGCTGAAGACTTCCTCATTTATGGATTTAAGTATCTACATAGTTTCACGCAAATATTTTCCAAATACTCAAAATACAGTTCCAAATGTAACCATAGCCAAGCACAAATAACTTTTTTTTTTAATCTAACACTGAAAAGGATGATAAATCATTACAGATATTGTAATATTTCAGGTTCATTCCCCACAATATAAAAATAAGTAATGTGATGTTCGTAAAGATCAAATCTACTGTACAGCTTTCTGGCAGCACTGATTTTCTCACAATTTGCATTTAAACCTAACGTGCTTTTCTCTTGTTTAGGATTCATCCATAACGTTACAGGTTTCTGGTCACATATTGTTTATTTAAACAATGATTTGACTGCATATTACTCCAAAGGACTAAAGGCATATATGTCAGCTTTGGCCTAAAATGCAGTGATGAAATTGCTAGCAAATAGTCTTTTTTTCTCTCTCCATATCTTGAATATTTTGATATATTTTTATATATCTTTAACCCGAACCAGAACTGCATTAAAAATAAAATCAAAATTAAAATAAAAAATGAAAGAGTTGAAGTACAAATTCTACTTGCAGACATATTTAAACTCCCACAGTTTACAAATCAGACAAGGAAGTACACATGCACCTATGCAAAAGACAAATATTTTTCCTTAAGAGTCTAGAGGTAGTAAAGCCATAATTACATTTCTTCTGGATCTTAATATCCTAATTCCGTGCATCAAAAAAGTCAATTTTCAGGAAAATCAGTCGCCCCAGTCTGCCAGAAAGGAATGGCAAAGAAAGATTTCCACAACCTGCTACTACTGTGAGACTAACATGTGGCATTTCCTATTGAACAATTAATTACGAAATTTGATTTCAACACAGAAGTATCGTACTCTGATGGTTACTGTATGATTGGCTGAGGGTCTCAGATGAGGAAGACGGGCCCCACACATGGGCATTCTTCTCATCTCTTCAATTGGTGTCCCAAACCACTTCTTATTAGTTGGAAGAGGAGGTGGCATATATTTAGGAATCTTCCTTCCTGGCCTCTGGGGTTTGAATTCACACTTTTCTTTCCTGCTGTTAAAATAGAAATACATTGAAACATTTTATTTCCACTGAAAAACTTGGCAGGCAAATACATGGACTTCCACTTCAGGGTTATGTTTATAACCAAGCCTGTTTATTTGCTAGCCTTTGCTGCAACCCCAGGACGAGTGTTAGTCTGGGGACAACTCATACCACTAACAAGCTCCTCCTCCCCAACACATCCAAGTACGTTGTGTCTGCCAAAACTCTTTTCCCTACAGCCACCTTCACTGATCAACCACAGAACACCTTCACTGAACTGCAGTAGGTTAGCAAGGCAGGGTTTCTCTAAAGAGCAACGCTCTTTCCCAACAGGCTGATCTTCTTATTCCTTAATAATGATCATCTTATTCCTTAGCAGAGGCCTCACCAGGGACAGGAGACAGACTCATTGGTCTGCATTTGCCAGGATCCCCTCTACAGCCCTTTCTCAATTGTTAGAAAATAGACATGTGCATGCACAGGTGCACATATTCCTTCTTTAAACTAAAAACTAAAATAAACTACTCGATCGCCTTTTCTCACTATGGTTGTGTTTTTTATGCCACCTATATGATACTTGCAATGGATATTTAAATTTAAAAGTAACCCAAAGCAAATGAACAAATCGTCTTTAATGATCGTAGCTATTTCCGTGGACCCAAGACATTTTGGTGAAGAAAAAACTGAACCTGCTGAAAATCCATACGAAACACATCCAAACTGCCCAACAAACCAACTCTGTAGCAACAAAGAGACTCTTGTTACACACAGCTATAGAAAAAGAAGCAGACTTTTTTTTTTTTTCCAATCACAGAATTAAGAGGAGGTCTATGATGGAAATAAAACTTGGATCTAAGTAAGTTTATCAATATGATTAGGCAGTAATGCTCTCGAGAATCTGTGAAATGCATCAGAATTTTTTATACTGTAAGAGAGAATGTGTCAGTTTCTTCTGTCAGTGTTTTTTTTGTTTTGTTGCTTTTTAGGTGGTTTTTTTTTTTTTTGAAGACAAAATGAAACCTCTGCCAAATCTACTCAAATAGCATGTAACACATGCAACGGGTGCACTATTTTTTTTCCCCTTTAAAGAAGATTCAAACACGAAAAAAAGTTTGCAGAGCTAAGCATACAATCCACATAATTTCGTTTAAAAAAATATCCTTTCTTTGTTCCTCATGTTCTGTTGTGATACCCTCATGTTTTGCTGTGATATCAGAAAATACAAACACAGGGAAACCCTCTAAACTTCCACCTTATTTATAGAGAAGGCTGCTTTTACATTACTGTGTTATGTTTATTTGATACGACATACCAGATGTTTCTCATGCAAAAGAGAAAGTTCTCAGAGCAAAATGCAAAACAAGTTAAAAGCCTACACTTTGAGGTACTGTTTACACAAACTCCCCTTAGCAAACTTGCTCCACCCTTGGATAAACCTGTTGTCAACCTGTTTGCTGTGTCTGTGCATATGCCAGTATCTTCGGGTGCAGACAGTGCCCCTGACCTGGCCGATCACTTGCAAACGGGGCAGCCACATTGGCATGACACTTGGCACAGGCCCCCTGTGCGTATTTGAGAGCCAAAGAATAACTCTGGCATAGCATTACTGATGACTGAAATCTGTTTGATACACTACTGCTTCTTTCTCCCCAAGATCTCAGCCACTCTATTCTCTGCTGTAGACCTAGTCCAACACAAACCCAGAGGAAAGCTTTAGTATTTTCTAATTGCCCTCAAGCACTACAGACAACACCACTATTTTGCAAGGCACTGAGGTTTATAACCTTCACATCTTGCTTAGGCCCAGAACATCTCTACAGCCTCATACTCTACCACTAATTATTCTGTAAAGCACTGTTGGGATTCCCATGTACCCACACAGCAAAACCTTTGCATTAGTTTCCCTTCTCAAACATGCAATTATTGTAACACACTACACACCTGTGCTGACAAATGGGGGCCTGCCTCCTCCCACCTCTGCTGCTTTGTTACAACAGCAACTACTTTAACTTAGTGAAAAGAACACTCACTAACCCCCCATTTTAAACTTTATGACCACCTTTTGCATACTTTTAGCAAATTTTCCATCCAATTTTCTAAAAACTACTGCTTTTTGTTTTCCAAGTCCACTCCCAGCCTACTCATCTCTCAAGATTTTTCAAACGCAAGCTCCTACCAATGGTTAGCTACCCTCCAGTACCCTCTGGCTCATTTCCTTGACAAGAATGGTTTGTACTGCTCCTCGCATCTGGAAGGAGCTCCCAATAAAGATGTGCAAAACTACCTTCTTGTCCCACCTTCAGACGTTGGAGGAGACTGAAATAATTGCTTTTGGCACCAACACATACTGTCCTCTTGTTTCCACTTTCTCTTTTGCTGTTCATTCACTTTCTCAGCTCCCACTTGAACCTAAGCTCTTCAGGGCAGAGATTATCCTTTAGTCCTTATCCAACATCTAGCATACAGAGTCCTGGGTCATGTTCAGGGCTTCTATTTCTGTTGATGTAGTGTGTAGTCACTAGTCCTCCTCTCTCCCAAATTATAAATAAAGGCCAAGAAATTCCCCCCAAAACAACCACATCATTACAACTTCTTTCCAAAATGAAAACTTTCATGTTGATCTCAATCAGAGCATCAATAGCACTGTTGCTTCAACAAAATTGTTTCAGTATTTCAACAGCAAAGATAAAAACTGAAGTAAAACTACAAAACATCAGTTTCCTTAAATGTTCTGAATGAAATAATGAATGCTAGAGCTATGCTTCATAAAGCAATCCTGCATCACCATTTGTTTTCAAGCATCAGATCTCATGGTATTAAATCAATTCTTCGATAAAGAAAATCACCTTCCTACAGTGTCTTTAATTCCCAGTTTTAACAAATCTCTAATGATTTTTTTTAAAAAAATTGCACTAGCCAAATGTATCCTTTAAAAAAAAAAAGGTAGTCTCATTAAAAATAAGTTACTTCAAGCTTATGTGAAAGTTGTCTTTACGTTTTAACATACATTTTACAGTACTCTTTACACAATTCAGCCTCCAAAGTTTATCACCAAAAAGGAAACTTTCACCTGTGAAAAAAAACAGATGAAGAGGCAGACAGAACACTACCTTTTCTCCTCAGTTTTAGGTATCCTCATGAAGTGAGAGGTGATTTTAGAGTCTTTCTTCACACCCAGTTTTGCACCTTTGCATTCTGATGATGTAGCAGGAGAGATCCCAGGTGATTTTGTACGCAGATCATCCTCTTTGATGGAGTTATCTACTCCCTCAAAGCCTTCACAACCCTTGGCAGAAAACCGTGACTTCCTTGACTCCAGTTCAGGATCCCCATATTGAATTCTGAAAGACTTGTTTATGGATTTGGACATATTATTCTCCTCTCGCTCATCAAGAAATGGACTTGTTTCTTCATCAGCCTCTGACCCATGACAGCTGTTTTTAGAATTGTCTACATCCATTGGTGACTCCGGTTCACTTTCTTTCTCAAAAGCAGGTGAATCCCCTGAACTACTTTGACATTTGCTCAGTTTCCCGGGACCTCCAAGATCAGGTACACAAGCATCACAACCAGCATCTGAAAGTGGGCTTTCTGGAACTACATCCCCTTCTTCTTGTTCACCTGTTACACAGACCACATCGACAGAATTGCAACTCTTCAGCTTCTGTGAATTGCACGAAGCTACTTGTCCATCTGTCTCAGTGTCTTTTGAAGAAAGTTTTGTATTTCCCATTTTCAAAGACCGGCCTGACGATAGTTTCCTCTGAGTCCAATTGTCACCGCTTTCTTCACAGCCTCTTTGAGCCTGCTTGCCAGTTTTGTGCATCTGATCGATGTTGGCATTTTTAAAGAGGTCTCCAGACTGTCCCACCTTCACAGGCTGTCTGTCCAAGACTGGATCTTTGTCCTCAGCCTCCCAGTTATACATGCTGCCCGTCTGAGGCAAATTTACATGCTTTGCACCAACTTCCACAGATATTTTTTGATAATTTTGCTGGCAAATATTCTCTAGCTTTTTCACATCATGCTCACAGAAGTTTTCTTTTTTAACGGAAGTCATCTTGGTATTTGCTTCAGTATTGTTATTAATTTTGCTTTGTAAGCTGTGGAAGAGAAGTAAAGGAATTTAATGTCTTATCTCCAAATGAAATCTCTGTACATTTTTTTAAAAAAGGGAATTATTATAAGCATACAATAGGAACCACAGAACTTCACCCATTACACTCTACGTGAGTCCTATCAGGATCAACAAGTTTTACTGAAATGGGGAATGTAGTTCAGTAATAGCCTTTCCCATTTAAAGAATCCAAAGCATGATAAATCAGTTGCTTACCCTAGTAATCTATTCCAGTCATTTATTATCCTTATTTTCAAATGAAAGCAGTATTAAATTATTATTAAAGTATTTTCTCCAAATGAAAAAAGTTCAAAAAAGTCATGATCAAGTCCTCCTTAACTTTATTTTTAATCAGCTAAGTACAGTAAGCGTAAGAACTGAATTTTTTTAGCTATTCCCTCAGGGCTACAAATTCATCTGTTAGAAGAGCAGGACACAGTAACCCATAGTCTCAACAATGTCATATTACTTCCTTAATCCTACAAGCAACCTATGCTTTCGTATTTGGATTTTTGAAGAGCTGCAACAGAATGATATATTTAGAACTGAAAACAAAAATTAAAAGACACATTAAATCAACTATTATTTTTAAAGAGAAAAATAACTTAATTTGTCCTGCACCAAGTCTTACACAAAGAAAGGAAAGAAGTATGTCCTAACAATTACACAGGAAAATGAACTGAGCTTCTTATGAGCAGCTGAAACTTCTCAAGGAGACACTGGCAAGTCATTTCATACTCATGTACTAATTTTTTGTCTGTTCACCGATGAGGAGAAATACTTAATATGCCATATGAATATTAAACAAATTTTTGACTAGTCTTGGTGAATCTACCACTCTGAACAACACCTTCTCCTGAAGGTATTGTTACGATATTGAATATAACCAATGCAAACTAAACATGTTAAATACTGTCTGGTTATTGCCCAGTTTCCCCCCCATCTACAATAAATTGGAAAATACACAATTCTCACAAAACCCTAAAATCAGCAACTGAACATCTTAATAGATTCCCGGAGGCATTCATTCTCTCCATGAATGAACAGAACATCTTCTAAAAGAACACTCTGGATAAAAAGAAAGCATCTACACCCTTACCACTACAGAATAGAAGAACAGAAAAAAACAAAACAAAACAGAAAAACATGGGCTTGGAACAACAGATGATAGCGTGGAACTTCACCTGTAGAAAAATCATTTGAAAACAAAAGGATTTCAGAGGCCATCATGTTACGACAATTTACATTCCCCATCTATGCATTTGTTCCTGCACCAAAAATTTTGAAGAAAAATGAATGTTATGTTACTGCTACCACCTCAATAAATGACTGTTTAAAGATACTGACAAAAGATGTTGTCAACTTAAAATGAGATAAAAATCTGAAAAAATACAGCATTCAAATTCAAATAGAATAAATTAAAATTATGAAGATAATAGCCACACAGAAGAACATTAAGTGTTTATATGACTGCTTAACTGGTTAAAACTGACTAGGCTTTAGTTTGTCAGTGAGGCTGAAGAAGGGCATATAAATGCAACACTAAAGGGAACCTGAAAAAAAAGATTCACTTCTTCACTTCCTCCTCTTAACATCTTCACAACTGTGAACCCTCCATACTTCTGTATTAATCATTTTCACAAGTTTTCCTGTTTTTTGTTGATCGTTTTAGCACTGCTACAGATTTTGATCTCTAATTATTAACAAACACCAATGAAAAATAAACTCGCATATTTATAACTGTGATGACAGAAGAGTGATATCTGATATTCTTCCGCATCAGATAGTTAAATTCTTAGGTATCACATTTTAATGTTATATTGCAAACATTGCTCCTGACAGACTACATTAGTAGTATTAGGAAAATATCCTCAAATTTTAGCTGGTGCCATTCAACAGTAACACTTACATAACATCTTTCAGTTGAACGCACATCTGAGCACCCTGTAAATGCTGGTCCAAATTATATTAAGTGACATGTGCTTATACTACAATCACAGCCCAATGAGATGAACCAAAACTGATTTTTGTCTGTAAGTTAACAATAGAACTGAGAGTTGAATACAGGACTATCAGCCAAAATCATCAACTATTACCAAGTTATGTTAAAGCAGAGCTGTTGACTAAGGACATAGCCTAATAATTAAAGCTAATTTGATCTAATGGCTGGCTGCCACTGAAAGCAGCAGTCCCACTCTGACTTCACCCACTGCACGTTCTCATCTTCTCCTTTGCAAGAGTAACCTAAGCAGGGAGGTGGTTCAGGAAGCTAAGCCAGCAAAAAGGTTTGTTTCGGTGGGGTCCTGTTAGCTTTCTGTAGTGAAACTCAGTCAGGCAGTTATACTCAGGGGAGGGGGCACGGGAAGGAACGCAGCAGAAATGGGGTTGCTTTTTTTCAGTAGCCAGCTGTACTGGCAACCTGCACTCTTAGCTCTCCACAGACCCACTCAGAGAACAGAGCCCTTGAAAAGGGATGTTGTGTGTTTTACCTTTTGGACTCAGTTGTCTTGGGTCCTTTATTCTCCAGCCAAGTGGTAATTGTCCGCTGTTTACAAGCTGAAAAAACACAATCCACTACATTATTACATGAAACGTGATAAAATTGCAACATGATTACATATGAATAAGATAACTTGTACTGGATGAAGATAAAAACATCTCAGTTAGGTCTTTATTATCTCTAGCATAGGAAGCATTCATACACCAATACAATTAAAACTACATGTGATGCAATATTTCATTTGTAACAGTCAGCAGGTGTAGCTCCTGTAATAATCTTTATAAATTCTAGGCTTGTTCCCCCCCAAGACATTTTTTTTTAAATAAAGTTAAAACTGCACAGTGAATCTCTAGATTAAAAAAATGAACTTAACAGCTGTCATTATCACCTTTAATTATTGCCACCAACACAGCGAACCCTGGAAAACTTCTGCTGAATTTCAGAATGAAGAAGTGATATTACATAATTTCAACAACAACAACAACAACCTGCTGAGTAGGCATCCTAGAAGATCCAGCTGAGAATCTTATTTGTATGTAGCATACTGAAACTTAATATAAAGACTGGGCATATTGGAAGTGACCACTGCTGAGAAAAGGACTTTTTTTTTTTTTTTTTTTTTTTACCTCCAACCATAAACAGTTGGTAATGCCTATTGACGTTTATTCCCCTAAACACCAACAAAACGTAAGGGACATTTTTGTCACATGCACTACCAACTACAGAGGTCCAATGAATGTCCTCAGCCTCATCTCCGTGATGTTGCAGTTCAGACAAGCTTTCAACAGAAGAAAAGCCAATGAAATAATTATGCAGACTCCAGAGGGTTGGGAAGAAGAAAAAATTCAAAGCAGCTATTTCACAACTGGAAAGTAATTTTCACTAGTATAAGAAGGTTTTTTTGGTTTTGTCTTCTTGTTATTTAAAGACAGTTCTGAACATTTGGCAACTGGTTTCAGTTGCCCCTCTTTCCATTTGTCAGGTGAAGTCATCTACCTGCCACTTCTGACTTAAAGGTGTTTACTCACTGCTGTCAAGCAAGTAAGTAAAACTTGTAGTTTCCCTCTTGCAACAGCAGATTTGCAAAACTTAAAAACCAGTACAACAGATTTAGCTGTACTGTTTAATAGTCCCTAATGAAAGACACTATTCCACTGCAAATGGAAGTTCTGTAACATGTAGCATAGGTAACTTAGGCCATAGGTAACTTCAAGACCTTGCTTCATAAACACTTTCCCTAGCAGTCAAGACCTTGAATGCTTTTCCACAACTAGTTATCAAATATCTTTATCAAAAGTACAGAATTTCTACCGTGAGAAAAGAATCTCCAGAAGTTATTTAAGTAATTTTAAGTAGTTCAGAAATGAACGATGGTGCAAGAACTGTCACCATGTGAGACTAGGTCACTTGGGAGTAATGTCAAGACATACGTAGATTAAGGGCACACGCATACCCATGCCACACTCAGTTATTCAGTTTTATAACAAATGCTTAGCTTCATCCCACACAGACAAAATTGTTTGACAGATTTCATAGACTGAAAGACTTTTTATTTCTAAATATATTAGTAATTCTGCTTACCAAATTTCATTTTCTTAAATTAAATGTGTAACCATAATTGCCTACAGGAAAGGGGAAAGCAGCAGCCAGACAAAACAAAAGAGACATGTTGAAACATGGGATGAATAAAACCTCTCCAAAGGCAGCCGACTACCTCCTGAGGTATAAACTTGTGTTGAGAAAGGAATATTTTTCTCAATTATTTCTCAAAATTATTAACTGGTGCAATGAACAGAAATGATAGCAACAGCAGAACAGAACAAAATGGCTTTGGCTAGTCAGGTGTGAAAGTTCAGACCATTTAAGCCCTATAGCCATAAGAGGTAATGAAAAGACAACAAATGCTTACCCCCCCCCCCTCCAGTGTAAACAATTGGGAGAGATTTTTTTTTAAAGCAATCTGTAAATTTCCATCCAAAGTTCCCCAATTCATTCCTATAAGATTAACAAACCATTCCTCAGAATCTACCAGAGGAAAACAAGTGGATTTTTAAAAGTTAATTCTTATTTATCTCTCTGTAAGAGGGCACGAGTATAACATCGAACTCCTACTTACTCAAAGTAGCCTCTCAGTTACTTGTTACCGGGGTTTAACCCAACTCAGGTACATGACAAATTTTTTTTTTTCTTGCCTATGCTCCTTTCTATTCCAGAAATACGTGCTTTCCTTTGTTGTGCGTTAAAATTATATTTCAACAGCGCGACGCTAATTTGGAGCTAAGGGAGCCAGCTGAGGCTTTTCCACGCAGCTCTGGAGCAGCGCACCACAGCCCTCGCGGCGCGCTGGGCCCGGAGCCCCACGGCGGCCACACGCCTCGGCCAGCAGCACGCCTTCCCGTCACTGCCCGACCCCGACGGCGCCGGACGCGACCTGCCCTGCAGCAAGCACTCGCCCTCGCACGCACTGACCGCCGCGCACAGCCCGGGTGCTCGCGCTGCTGCCGGCGGCTGGCAGAGGCGGGCGGGACGCGCTGCCCCCGCCCGCTGAACGGGAGCGCCGAGGCCGG
>VXAA01001019.1:235484-267897 GCA_013399115.1 Anseranas semipalmata | reverse complement strand
GGGGGGGGAGCTGTCGGGACCAAGATGGCGCCGCCCGGTCAGGCCGCCGCCTCCCGGAGCCCCAGCCCGGCCCCGGGGGCACACAGCCGGGGCTCGGCCGGGCCCGCGGGGGCGGCGGCTCCTGCCTGGGGGCGCTTGTGCCCCGTGTTAACCAACTGTGCCGCTGCCGCGGGCCGAACTGCCATTGCTCCCCACCACGAGGGCCGCCCTCGGTAACTGTAGCGGGATGGGAGACCGTGAGATACGGCCGTTGGCGTCAAAGTATCTGTTTTTTTCTTTCAGTAACAGGAATGAGTCCCTTGTCCCCATATTTAAACTTGGACCCCAGGTATCTGGTACAGGTGAGCCGAATGCTTGTTTTTATTGCGGTGAAGTTGATGTGGTCATGTGTGAAGACCTCAAAATTTCTGCAGTGCTATGCAACACATACCAATGTCTTCAACTGGTGAACAGCTGAAAAGAATGATTTTTTCAGTGTTGTTCCTAATGAAAGCTTACAGTGTCATGGCTTCTAGAAGAAAACCGGTTTTAATATAGATAAGACATTTGTGTCAGTGTGCTGCTATTGAACAGAAGAGGCCTTGCTCCTCCTTTCTTTCCCCCTCCCTACTTCCAGTTGTAGGGTCCCAGTACTCCCTTGCGCAAGTTCTGGCATTTGGCACACCCCCACTGAGCCCATCCACTCAGTAACTGCAGCCAGAAACTCTCCACTCTGATGGATTAGCCTTCTGTGCTGTGGTGAGTTGAATCAGTTTACAGACATGTTCAGCCAAAGCCAAAACCTGATACGGGCTTTGTAATGATATGTGCTGTCATCACAGCAGCAGTAAATCTTACACTACTTTTCCTATGTCGCTTCTCAGCTGAAGTAAAACTTTCAGTTTTATTCTACAGAATAACATGGCTGTTGCACTAACAGCTTCCTATTAGTTAACATGGTGGCCTACAATCCACTATGAGCAAAAAAACAATTACTTAAAAATTCTGTTTTCCTTTTCTAGCAATATTAACCAAAGGCTGAAAAGGTTCAAGTTAATCCAATAAGGATGCATGTCAATGATTTCATTTATTTATATATGGCTTATATTGTCTGTGAACATTAAATTTTGCAGAAGTAGCACTGAAAGTCAACAGTTGTATAGTATCTGCTAATCTCTGGGCCTTTTGTTTCATGGTACACTGGGTCACTGCATCTTTTGTAAGTGGAAAGCTCTGAATGCAGTGGTGGGGGCTGGTTTTTCTATTTCTCTTTCACTAGAAGCTGTTGTAGTCAAAATTACAACATAACATTCATATAATGGTAGGAAACAAAGATATGCCTCTGCTTGAAAAGGATTCACTAGCACAATTATCTTGCCTGCTGTTGTAGAGTAGTCAAGAAAAAACACTAAGTGGTTATTTAGACCTCTTCCCCAGATACCCTCCAAAGAAATCTTATTTGGCTCTGGTATTTAAAGAGCATCCATGTGCTTTCAGAACACAGAGTGAACAGTTCTCCTTGGGAAAGCCAGCGTTTCTGTTGGGAATCTTTAATTTTGATCCTGGCCTTACCATAATGACGAATGCTACAGTAGTACTCAACTTTAAAACCCACTTTCTTTGTTACTTCATTAATGCAGGTGCAAACCAATGTGTTTTCTGCAATGCTTTTGTTTACTTCATCAGGCATTTGTTATAAAATGGCACAACAGTCTTTGCCACAAAGCTAGAGGGTGGGCTTTCTAGGTTGTCTCTACAGAAGCAGACATTACGTACAGTGATCGCTCAGTCTCTACTTTTTGGAGAATAGTGAAAACCGTAGACAAGCTGCTAACTAGCATATACACTACATTTCTCCAAATACCTAGTTACAGGGGAGATAGGAAATATATTACAGGTTCAGTTTATTAATACTAATTCACAATTTTAGAAGCTGTATATTCTTCTGTATTACCATCCACCTTTAGTGCCAAGTATGGACTCAGAAAACCTGTTAGAGTGAAATTACTTGAGCCTGCAGTTGTTGTGGTGATGCACCAATTAAAAAGGGGGAGGTGGTGAATAATACCATGACTAGAAAGCACAGAAGCATAAAAAAAGGTTTTAACGCTTAAGCACCTTATCAACATGTGTGCATCTTGTTAGTGTCTCGTAATGAAAAAGTGCTTTGGCCGACCTTATCTCTACCACATGCTAGTTATCAGCAGGTTTCTCTAGCTGTTCATCTTTTTAAACTAATCAGATTTATAAGAAGACAAGCCTGTCCCTGTGGGAGAAAGACACACAAGTGAAAAAATACCAACCTCACATTTTTCATGCCTGATCATCACTAGTTTTGAATGCACTCCTTGCGTGTTTTCGTTTCTTCAAGGTAGGTCAGTTATCTGAGTACATGGAAATACTTCTTACAGTACAAAGACAGTTTTTCCTTTAGCATCAAAGTAGTGAGAAACCTTAATGCATTACTGCATCAGTATAAAGTTGCTCAGTGAGGAACAGCACTACATAACCAGACAAGAGGAGGGCCTTTAAAGGACAGTGGGTCTGCTTAAAGATATAATAAATAAGCAACTAGTTGTCAAAAAAAAAAAAAAAAAAAACCCACAGAATGAGTGCCTTGGCTGCCTAATGTCATTTATAAAGTTTTGACAGCTGGAAAAGAAAAAGCGCTCAAATCTGTTTATAGTTTTGAACTATTTTTATTCTTATTAAAATAGATAAGTCATATATTCCATTTGAATGCTAATGTAGACAAGAGGTATCCAGAAACACTGGTTGTATCTGTTTTTCTTTTAGTTGATTGCATGGATTAAAAAAAACCCTAAATGTGGCCTACATTTTAAAGCAGGAAATACTTGGAAAATAAAAGGTTTTTTTCTTTTCTTTTTTTTATTTTCCCCCGCCAGGATACAGATGAGTTTATCTTGCCCACAGGAGCCAACAAAACTCGGGGCAGATTTGAGCTAGCCTTTTTTACCATTGGAGGATGTTGTATGACAGGTAGGTGGTCATGTTTTTACTTTTCCCAACTGTCCAGATGACACTGATTACAACAGTAACTAACAAGATCTTAAGTGTCTCATGCTGCAATCTTTATGTATAGTCTTACATAAACAGCCATTTAACTTCACTCTGTACACTTCGAATATTCTCAACGCCTGTTTCTAATATTATTCTTTTTGTTCCTTATTTTCTGCTAATAGGGGCAGCGTTTGGTGCACTGAATGGTTTGCGACTTGGCTTGAAGGAGACTCAGAATATGGCGTGGTCAAAACCTAGAAATGTACAGTAAGTGCTTAACTGCAAAAAAAAAAAAGTTCAGTTTAGTGATTAAGTTTTTTCTTCTAGGTGGCGCAAAGTTAGATTTGAATATACTGCAATAATAAATGTATTTTTGTTTCTTTAGTCAGGACAGATAAGAGTCAGTATTTGTCTACATCTAGTTATGAAACGTTTTTGGAGTTGTTCAGTTCAAGGTTTTTGCTTTTCATTTAATTGTTGTGTTCTCTGACTTACCTTAAATATTTGAGACTAAATTACTACTTTGATATTTACTAGAAATCTACTTCAACATATAAGAACATTGCCGTGATTTTGAAGTATTTCCAGAAGAAATACAATTTGTTTTGAGCTATTTTTTTCTCGTGCTTATTCAAGAGCAAGTTCCTGAACTTTTCAAAACCTCAAAGAGTTTTTTGTTTTTTTTTTTTTTTTTTTTTTAAAAAAAAAAAAAAGGCAGAAAATGGGCCTGCCTGGATTTGCATTAGAGTTGACATAACTACATGCTGCTGAGCAAGTGTTGCATGGTACAGGTTTTTTCTGGATCACAGCCTCCACGAACACCCATGGCATTCCCATGCTGTCACCTTATGTGATAGTCTGAACGAATACAATAAAGATAGTAACACATTTTTCATGCAGTGTGCTTCTCCTAGAATTATTGGCAATTTAGACATAAGTCTAAGAAAACATAAGTGGCTGTGAAGGAGACATAGTAAACTAGAGGAATGAAATAAGTGGGGGAAACTTTTCGTTCTTCCATAATACTTTGGAAAAAGGGAATTTTAGAGGAGGAATTTACTATTTCTCAGTTCAGTTTGTACTGTCTCTGCTCCTTTTAAAATACTGTTTTTCTATCCCCCCCCTTTACCATCTCTCAAATTAAAGATAGAACCAAAGTGTTCCCCACTAGAATTATGACTCTTCCATAATGTTCTAGATAAGCAGAATTGTATTTTATGTATTAATAATGAGCAGAGTCAGAAAAATACTCGTTGTCAAGTGTGAACTTTGATGGGTCAAGCCCAGCAGGTGGCAGTCAGTGCACAAGCTGCTGTTTGATAGTCCTTGTCCTTCAAGGGAAAAGGCATGTTGAAGGTCGTCATCATCTTGAAACAGTGGATTAAGTTCCATGTTTTCCTAATCAGAGGCAGGGAGAAGACATGCTTATCTAGATTTCCTTTAAGTTTTATCCTTAATATACACTGCTTTTTTTTATTTGCTTTTTGCTACTAATCCCCTGTCATCAGATATCTCATGGTATGTCATGTATGTTAAAGTTAGAATTTTCTCATCAATTCTGAATTGAAGGAATGCTGACAAAATGGGGCTGGGGGTTGTAATTAGAAGGAAATTGTCAATACCCTAGTCCCTTGGGTGTTTTCTCATTTTAAAGTGAAGTTTTCCGTAATCATTTAGTTCATTACCTAACCACATTCAGAAATGGCCTGCGTCTGTTAATGAAAGTTGTAAAAGAGGAAAAGTAGTGAGAAATGAACTCAAATCAGAAGGAATACAATGTGTAATAGTTTCATTGCATTAACTGATGCACTAAGCTCCAGTGGTAGTCAGCTGTCCAGAGCAGTACTGTGCCTGTGATGGTGTTACACTGCTGGGAGATAAAAATCAGTCATTTCTTCTGGCCGTTGTCACCGTTCTGGAGACAGCTGATGCCAAAGAGAAGTGGCGTTGTGCTTCCCTGAGAGTGTGCTAAGGGTTTGCTTTCCCTCTAGTGCTAGTCCGGAAGCATACATGCAGAAATATTCAGGGCACCTTACTTTTGCTGTCTGCTACCTTTGACAACCAGAAGCACAGAAGGACTGCCTCTTCTCCTCCTGATGTGCTTTTGTTCAGACTTGCTTTTGATACCCACCCCATTTTTTGGCATCACCATGCTCCCTGACACTTGATCTGCGTTTTGCATGCACCTTCTGGAAGAGCACTCCAGCTTTTGTGGAACTCTTCTACCCAGTTATGTCAGCTTAATTGTATCAGTCATTCCCAATAACTACACGAAGTCACTGTGTAACAAACAAGTTACTAAGGTTAGAAAGTCATTTGGAGGGAAGAGATGGGATTCTTGGTATGGTGCAAGCCTGACTTGAAAGAAAGATTTTCTTAAGACTTGACAGGAATAAATATTTGCCTTTATTATTGTATCCACTGCTATTTGTAGTATGCGTGATAGGGGAGATTGTATTACCAAGCTGTGTGGTTCTCTGTACTGCTTTGTTTTGGAAGGCTTTTTGGTTCATTATTCCAGTTTTATTAATAAATGTGTAGTGTAAACACTTTATACCTGCTATCATAAACCCTACAGCATTAATTCAATGGCTTTGGACACTGCCTCAATGTAAACACAGAGCACTAAAGCTTTTAATACCTTTTGAACTCCCTTACAGAATTCTAAATATGGTGACAAGGCAAGGAGCATTATGGGCTAACACTCTGGGATCTCTAGGTAAGTGAACTTGTTATTTTTTAGGCAAAACAGTTTATAAAGATGTAACTATTTGAGGGGAAAGTGTATCCTAAATTTTTCTTACAGCTTCCACCAGGAAAAAATGCAACTGTCTCTTTGGGACATGAGGGTATTTCTGCAGACATTGGCAAGGAAATTAAATGCCAAAATTGAATTCTAAGCACAAGTAGCCAGAGACCTGTAGCTACAAAACAATGTTTTTAGCATATTAGAAATAACAACTCTAGCTATAGAATAACAGGAATAACTGAAAACTATAGGTAATGCTTACTTGTTAATGAATGTTAGTTAATTTTACAACTTAAGGAAAAAATATAATTTGAATCCTTTTGAAGTAACTTTAACAACCTAAAAAGAGATTTTGGTCATATGAGCAATTGCCTAATGTCTGTCTCTAGTTAAAAAGTCAAAATGTTTCTGTGGAAGTAATGTGATAGCAACCACGAAGATTTACCCTTTTATGGCGGTAGTTTAGGTAGGAAAAATGCATATGATACCACCCCACTTCAGATCTAAACATTGCTTATAATTAATACAGGTTAAAAAAAAGAGCAAAGAATGATCAGAAGCCTGATGTGAGAAAAACTTTTCTGTAAACTGAGGCAGGGGGGAGGGGGGTGAATCACATAAATTGCCTCAGAAAAACAACTTAAGAACTTCATAAAAGTCAATGGAATAACTAATGCCCTAGAGAACATAAGCTCTTCGGTTTATATCCCCGCACTGCCCCCCAGTCTTAAAAGAACAAAAGCTGCTCAGTTACTTTGAAAGGAGAAATGCAGAACTGATGAAAAGAAGTTATTTTGAAATAGTCTAATGATGGAACTCATTATTCCATAAAGTGGTAATGGAAGATAATTTATCAATATTTAAAACAAGTTACATCATATTATAACCCAGTCTACAAGTATTTTAATTTTGAAAAATGCACCAAAGCACAGGCTAAGTTGCATTTATTACGTTTTATTTCAATCTTATTTTTAAAAAGTAGATTAGCTTGCCAGTCAACTCAGACATCAACTTTTGAGGCATAATAGAGGTCATGGTCAGAGATGAGATTCTGGAGTACAGCGAGCATGACAGTTTCCATAATAGATGCATATTGCCTAGCAGTTTTCTTTCTTTTTTGGGGGATGGAGTGAGAGGGGGTGTATTTTCTATTCCAACTCTAATCAAAACATGTCTGAAAAACGAGATGTAGGGACGCTGCAGTTCAAGGTTCCAGGGTAAGTGACATATTAACAGTTTTTTCAGCTGTGTTTGAAGAAAGATTACTCAAGAAAATGTTTGTGCATTCCAGTAACAAAGTGTTATTTTCCTTATAAAACGTGGCCTCCGAAGTCACAGAGTTAAGCAGAACTTGATATTTTGGGAGTTGGTATTAGCTCTGCATTGTCCCAGCTACCAGAGAAGATCCTTGTAAAAAGCTGAAGTATTTCAGGTGGACTTAGGTGGAATCTCAGATTCCTTTTGTCACTACTGACAATTTATGTCATTTTGTTCCTTAAGCAGAGGTAGTTTAAAAGAATTTTTTGAATGTGGCTCCTCCTTCCCCACATAGTTTATACAATGTGCTATTAAGACAAGGAAAATATCATTGCTTGTGCTGTGTGGAAAAAGATGCTATTGTCTCATCAACTTTAATATGGTTGCTTATGGAGGATTCGTAGCAGAAGTAACGATTTTAATTCTTGGAGGATGAGGGGTGAAGTGGCCCAGTGTCTTTTTCAGTTTAAACGATGACATACTCTCCTATTGTTTGTATGCATGAAACATGATTATATTACAGGACTCTTTGTGGGTGGGTTTGGGGGATGGCTTCTCCTTTCTTCAGAAATCTTAGGTTTTATATGCATACGTACTAGAAACCCATACATTTCTGTCCATAATCCTCTTCAGGACAGTCCCCAGAGTTCTCCCAAGCCTGGGGACAAAATTTTCATATGAGGCAGAGGTGAAGCAGTTGTAAGTGTCAAATCCTAAGCAATCTAATAAGCATTTACACAGGAAATGTAGACCAGTGTTGTCCAGTCCTTGATACCATGATCTGAATGCTACACCTAAAAAACTTGCATTACATCTTGGTCACAAGTGGACAACAATTTATTCCATTACCTAGAAAGTGTTGAGTTTATTAGTTTCATGCCATCTGCAGAGGGCAATATAAAGCCTACTAGTACAGAGTTAAACCTTCAAAGGCTTTTTAAACAAATTGGAACTAGGAAGATGGGCTTAAGCTTCAGTCAGTGCTTTATATCATCTCTTGGTCATGTCTTGAGGTAGCATTCTTCATGTCTAGTACTACTTTATAACGAAACTACAGCTAGAGAAAGAAAGATCATTTGTGAAAGAAATAGGGCTGGAATAAAAAACAAAGACGGGATTTAGTAGAGAATTCTGCCCCTTTAAGAAAACAGAAAAATCTGTGCATAGTCTAAGTAGTTACACGGAGCCTGGGTTCTAAGCCTTACATCTCAGAGAATGGGAGTTTTAACTTGTGTTTTTAATGCTTTTCTTTTGCAGCTCTACTTTACAGTGCATTTGGAGTCATCATTGAAAAAACACGAGGTGCAGAAGATGACCTGAATACCATAGCTGCTGGAACCTTGACAGGAATGCTATACAAAAGCACTGGTAGAGTGACAAAATGTTTCTAGTTTTCTTCTTGTGCTTTATTCTACTTTTAGGATTCCCATTACTTTTCCTAAATACTGTCCTGTTGTGATAATTGAGAGTGTAAAAATGGTACATGAGGCACAGAACTGGAACGTAGCTTTTTGCTACATGTCACTTGTAATAAGCTTCATCTTGAAGCAGTCCAGTTGTGTTCTGTGTATTCCTCACCTCCCACCCCCAACATTCCCTCCACTGTGAATGGTAATTCCCATTCCCTTGCATCTACTAACAGACTTGAGAGCACGTTGTTTTTTATTCATGCTATACCTGAAAAAGATGGCTAAGAATGAGCTGGGTACGCATTTTATATGACCTCACTATAAATCTTGAGTAAGCACTAGACTGTTTATTCAGTATATAACAGACAATGTGGCTCTCAGGATTATTGTTAGTCCTGCACAAGTTTGAAAGAAAAAAAAAATTGTATTAAGTGCAAGTTTCCCATCAGTAGTCTTAGCTGTGTGAAAAATAAGATGTGGGTTAGGTCTCAGTTATTTGCTAGATTCAGTGAAGTCAAGTATCTTCTTTCAGGTAATTGAAAATAT
Source organism: Anseranas semipalmata (assembly GCA_013399115.1). Taxonomy (NCBI): domain Eukaryota; kingdom Metazoa; phylum Chordata; class Aves; order Anseriformes; family Anseranatidae; genus Anseranas; species Anseranas semipalmata. The sequence goes on along the minus strand of VXAA01001019.1, from coordinate 258,936 downwards.
TTGTGCCAAAAAAGAAAAAACTTAGATAGGTGCTGTCAGATTCTGAGGTTAAGCAACAACCAGGAATATTAAAATAAGGTGAGACGGTGGCCTTCTCTAAACCTATGTTAAACACTGGTATTTGTCTAGTAGAATCCTAAATAGTGTAAGACAAAATTATTTTCCAAATAAGGGTTAATTAATTTAAAAAAAAAAAAAAACCACTTCCAAGGAAGTGAAAAAATCAGGAATTCAAATTTAACACTTAAAAAAAAAAAAAGAGAAAAGTTTTTGGTAAACCTGAATTTTTGTGGATTCACATCATTCAAATATGCAGGAAAAAAAAATCAGTATTTGTAAAGCTATTACTTAGGTGTTTGTGCAGCTGTTTTCTTGTGGTAGGACTCTAGTCTTTGACTAGTGATCAAGACCAGCAAACAGTGTTATTTGAGAACAGCATGGATTAAGGTTAGTTGGTTTATGAATACTGAATTGTTTGCAGAAGAGAGGGTCTGAACTTCATCAGCAAAACTTCTGTTAACACTTATTCCAGCCTCAACAATTGGAGAAATCGTCTTTTTTAGATGGTTACTGGGTACCACAGATTAAAAAAAATACAGTCTGAAGTATCTCAATAAAAGTTAGGCTGTATGATTCACCTGTATGTTACTGGGGAGATAATTCTACAGTGAACCTATGTACTTTTGCATCTCTTGCTGAGCCTTAGTGTCTTAGAAATGTTCCTAATGTCAGCTTTATATATTGAACAAGACAGCTTGAGAAATCTTTATTTTCTTGTTCACCTAGACTAATTAAAGCAGAAGTAACTGACTTGAGCAGTCTTATAAATGCTAGCTTGTTCACTTCATCTTGCAAGAGCATATAGCTCTCTTGTAATGTTACTTATTTGGGTTTTCCTGAGCGATATGTCAGATTGCCAGCAACAGCTGGATAGGTTAGCAGTACTGAATTCTAACATTTTCTATAGAAAGTTATCATTAAGGAGAACAGCCATTGTGCACTCCCGATGGAAGTTCCCCCCATGCCTTTCAGAAGTACAGAACTGGCATGATGTGCAGTCTCTTTTGGTGCAGTGTAACCATGCATAACTACTCCTGTCACATGCCATCATCTGACACTAAGAAAAAAAATTTCTTCCCGGAGCACAGTGGGATTTCTGTTTTGTGACATAAGATCTATTGAGGTAATAGTCACACTGTTAAAGGTAAATGTAGTGAATAAGTCTTTATGCATTACAATATCGTATTTCAAGTATGCCTCCTACATATGAACTGCAGTGCACAGAAACTCAAAAGAAACGTATTTTCACCATATACAGGGAATTTGAGTGGCACAGTAGACCTTAAAGGTAAAGTGTTAATTCTGGAAGTGAGAAAGATTATATCCACATCTGTTTGAAGAAATTAATTCCAATTTTTTTTTCCCTTTTCATGGTCTGTCCCTCTTGCTTTTTCTCCCATGCTTCCTTTCTTGTCATCTTATGCCAGAATAGCCTTCCTAATTCAGTATGGTAAGGCTTCCCTCTAAAACCTGTGCCTCACCCGGCATCAATACATGTATCTAAAAAACCCAAAATATTTATAACCATATGCAAATGATCAGTTCACGTCTGATGTATATTAAGCTTGTAATCATTTAGTGTTCCATGGAATGCCATGTTATATTGGCATTAAAAAGGAAAGTTTGAAAGCTGAAACATTCCTGTTATAAACCTTCATACTTTAGTGACAGCTGGAAACTCCCATGAACTCTCCCTATCAAATCAAGTCTATTCTGCAGTTCACAAGGGGTGGATATAGAGTTGATAGAGGCAGTGTTGTTCAAGCACTCAGATTTTCTACTTCCATCACTGCTCTTTTGTAAAGAGACGAGGAATGTGTTTTTTAGAAACTGTATGAAGTAAGGCAGCTTTTTTGTTATGACTTTCTGGCCCATGTTGAAACATAGCACTGATGGAACAAACATCAGCAGTCCTGCTGCACTGAAAAAAAAAATACACTTTTGTGTATAATACAGAATCTTCCTGTAGGTTGAGTTTCTGAAACTGAAGTGATTAAGCCTTTGAGGGGGAGGATGAGTGGACAGAAATAAAAAAAGGAAGATTTTTTTGAAGGTTGAGATTTGTTGCCCCAAACTGGTCCCAGTTTTCACAATTTGTCCTTGCAGAGGTGTTAATCATTACCAGAAGTTTAGCAGTCAAGAAAAAAGCAAAGGGCCTCTGAAGCACCCACACTCTAAAGCCATTAGTCTGCAAGCAGTTTTGTGCAAAGCTGCTTAACACACAGCTTGTGTGCGAGGAGATAAAAGCATTAAAAAACCTGCAATGAGGACTGTGGAAGTTCTGCCCTCCTATGTTCATCAGAAGCAATGTTAGTCACTGAAAATTCCCCATTGCAAGTGACTAAAGCAGTTAAGTCCCCAAGACTTCTGATGGCCCTCCTTGCAGTGAGTTAGCGTGCCACAGTAAGAGGAGTGTTAGCGTGGAATCCATCTCAGCAAACTGCATGGCTGAGGTTAACAGATGTTGCGAGTAGAGTTTGAAAGTAGAACTACTTTGAGGAACTTGGAGACAGCACACTAATCGATCCCTTTGTCCAAAGGGATCTCTAACTTTCATACTGGTTTGAAGTGATTGTTGTGACTGTGATTATTTACAAGCTTCTAGCCCGTAGCAAACAAAGCACAGAATTAACTTGCTATGCCAGACTTTCCACTTCATGAAAGCTACTTAAAGCTCACACCCTAACTGCTATCCAGAACATTAAGTGATGGATGAAAGAAAGCCCTTTGTGTTCCTTTGTCAGTAGCATACGAAAGAGAAGTGTTGCAACTTAGCAGAACTAAAACAGGATTGACTAAAAGGGAGTCTGATTCCCTAAATCCACAAGGATGGCTTTTCCTTTTAATCAGGTATTATTCTTTATTCTTCAACTTTAAACCAAGGTAGAAATTAAGGTCTGTTATGAGTTGTTTTTTTTTTCCTGGAAAATGTTACAAATACTAACATCTTAGACCAAATAAATATTTAGCCCTCTTGCATGCCTTTTCAACCTTTTCTAAATCAAACATCTTTCATTTTCTCATAATTGTGTTATTCTCTGAAAGCAGCAAAAATCAAAAAGATGATTGCCACTGTGCACAATGCCACTGTTATTCCCTCTTATCATGAAAATGCACGTGGTTCCAGTCATCATGTCACAAAGGTACAGATGGGTGAGGAACTTAAACTTCTTCTCAAGCACCCAGTATTGATCAGTCAGGAAAAAAGGTACTGAGCTAGGTGGGACTTTGGTCTGACCCAGGGTGACAGGCATTGGTTTCTTATTGAAACTCCCGACAGGGAGTTCACTGAACAGAAAAATTAAATAACCTTTAACTCTTATCTGAGCATTACGCAGGTTGTAGATGTTCTTTTCCTTAGATAATTCTTTTTTCCATTGGACAGCAGAGGAGATAGGAGCAAGAGCAAACTAATCCTTTCGACAAATTATTTTGTTTACTGTACTTCTGTGCAGTAGGAAACTGATAGAATCTCTCATGCCTTTTGCACAGTAGGTGGTACATAATTTAGCATAAAATGGTTCACATCTGAAGAGAAATGCACGCTAGCAATAACTGAAGGCAATAGTTGTCATTTTCAGACCTCAGAACACAACCCTTAAAGTCAATACATCACGAATTAAGAAGGGCTAAATGTTATATTGCTAGCAGTAAAGTCTGGACAGCGCTAAAGATCAGTTTTGTGACCTTCGGTGGGTAGGAGTTGAGGACATTTGGGTTAGCTAAGTACATCTGAAGCTATAGAAGTATCTTCCCTTTGGGTTCAGTCTATTTTGGGGCCAGACAGGTTTTTCTTGTTTCTGTTTGGGGAGGTGGAGGGAGCAGGGAAAGAAGCTGTTTGCAGACTGCTGCAGTTGTGGCTCTGGGATATCTTAATTTTCTGCATTATTTGGAGAAAAGCAAGTAAATGGCTTGCTTCTGAACTTTAAACGTTATGTCTGTCAGCCATCTTAGAAATCAGAACCCTCTGTTAAAACCTGCTTTTAACATCGTAACAAGTCTATAGGACTATTAATCAATTGGTGCTTAGTGAAAGGACTTTGTTTCAGGGTTGAAATAAGCAAGGTAAGGACAAAGTCCAAGGCAGATGTTAAAGGTAACAGCTTGTCAAGGCTTTCTTTTGTTACTTGAGAGCTAATGTCCAAGAATACACGTGGCTACCAAGTGCAGTGCTGCCTTCTGACCAGATCTGCTAAGCAGAAGCAATGAACTAAGCTCGCACTGTTGCAGGGATCTGCAGGGTTCTTGCTGCCATTTACGGTGACTGCACTAGTCTCCTCCAAGTCAAGTGCTGCTGTTTTCACTCAGTAAGAAAACAGGGAATTTTATTGTGTGCTAAGTAATTTCAACAGCTTTAATACCTATAAGCTTGTAAATGAAATGGTATTTTTTTCCAATTTTTCCTAACTTGGCCTTCACACCCTGGTTACTACAGGAAATTTTCCTAGTTTCAAGCTTTGTTGCTTCTGTGTTTTAACCACACTACTGTCTGAGCTGCAGTAGTTTGAAAATGGAACATGTTTCTCTGGAATGTTTATTTTTTTCTGAAAATAAGTTTATTACAGTTTCCTCGGTAATTTCTGTACCCACAGACTTTGCCCACCCTTGAAATATTTCATTAAATGACTCCCATGGAGCAGCAGAAGGAAACTACTAGAATTTTCTCCTGACATGGGACCACCCACAGATGTTCAAACAAATGTCTCTCTGAAGATTCAGAGGGTCTGATTAGCTACCACTGTGCTTCGATTTGGAAGCAAAGCTGAGGTTGCTTTGTATATCTGGAAATTCAAGCCCTTTAAGTCATTTAAAAAAGATTTTTGTTCCTAGAAACCCTAAAGGAAGAGAAACTGTTTGCATTCTGAGTATCAGAGGGAAAGGGAAAACTAATCACATTTTAGCTATTTCAGTTCTTCTGTTTGGCATAAATACATGGGTCTGGGTTTTCAGTTAAGGTATTTCTACTGTTTACCATTGGATGTTCTTGTTTTAAACATCCCAGGAAATGATAGTGAAGTAACACATTCTGAAAATAGAGGCAGTAAGATTCTAAATGGAAGATTTGGCCCTCGTGTTATACAATATAGGTCATGGTTTTCCCTACTATGAGTCAAATTCAGTGTTAGAAGTGGTTCGTGCCATGAAGAAATGCAAAGCTGTGCTATTAGAGTGCAGTGTGTCATTGCACAGTGTACTCTGAAACATTTCAAATGCATAGAAAAGGGACAATATTCTGTGGTGAAAGGGTGCATCAGCTAAAGCCAAACAGCAAACTAAATTCTCATTTAGAGAGCATCAGATGCTTCTTCAGAAAGCCGTAGCTTCTCAGCTGTTGTGAAAGTTGCCTGATCTCAAAATATCTGTTTCAGAAGTGTCTGTCAGCTGGAACTTTAAGTTATCTTACTCCAACATGTGAGATTAGAGGCTTACAACCACATTTCTAGCAGGGTTTGTCAAGGCAGGCTTGGTATCTGAGCCTTGCAGAGGGTGACTGCAGAGGAGGGGCGAGAACGTGGTCTATCATGGAAACACAGCTGGGACGGGAGTGGAGAATTTTTATTCTTAAAAAACAAGGTAATCTTCTCAGAGGGCTTAACATTTCCTGCCCAGCAACTGGGCTGCATTCTGCAGTGCGTTACTGTTTGATGTCTGCCACAGACCTGGAGGTTTCTACTCAAATGCAAATCTAACCAGTTTTGGAAAGGAAAGTTCCTTCTTTCCTGTCCCCCCACCCCCCTTTCTTTTTTTCTTCTAAGTTACTGTGGGTAGTTCAGAGACCAGGTACAACTGCTACAAGACTGTGTTGGTAAAACTTCTTAACGGAAGCATAGATAACCTGGTAAGAAACACTTATGTGGTTCCTGCTTGGATTTTTTTTTTCTTTCAGACTAACTTAGTAATGCATCTAATATCAACTGCACAAGTTTATTTTCTGTTCATAAAAGACTTCCACTGAAACATCTTCTTCAGCAAAGTCCAATGTGCTCTAAATTGTCTGCAAGAGCTCCAGAATGCTTTAGGCCTATTTGATTGAAAGTTTACAAGTGGATTTAGGGCTGCCGTCCTCACCTGGTGGCCTCGGCACACAAAAATGTTAACAGCTTTTTTGTGTTACGAGCAGTACATCTTAGCAGCACTGTGTCCAAGTCTATATGAACACCTGAAAATAGCTCAGCTATCCCAATTAAAGATTCTTCTCTTATCCAACCCTAACTTCCCAGAACCTGAAACCAGGCTCGATCAGCCTTCATCCCACCTTTCTTCTATGGGAAGAATATGATTTTAAGGTGAAAAGAGGGAAATAGGACCTGGAGGTCAAGGAGAGGGCCTACATGAACAGTCATAGTCCTGTACTGCATCGTGTTCTGTGGGGATGTTCCATATTTCATGCATTTCCCTGGATAGCTGCAAGGTTAGGAGCCCTCTTTTGAAAGCTTCATCTATGAAGAATTGCTACGTAACATAAACAGCAGAAAATCAGGCTAATGTTTTATTCATTTTTTCCCCCAAAGTAATGAACATTCAGTATTTTTACAGGTAATCTCACATATTAGTTTTGTACAGATTGTCCTTTAAATTTCACCTGTGGCTTTTTGCCAGAAGCTGTTTGCAGCTGAATAATTGTGTACACAGTTGTGTACTCAGCTGCAAGCCCTTCACGTGAAAAGTTTTTGTGCAACAAATTCAGGATGAATTATCAAAAAGAGAAGTCTACATTTAGGTCCCCCCTAAATCCTGGTTTGGGTACATGAATGGTATAGCTTTCCTTACTGTTCAGAGCTTTACTTAGAGCTGCTGAGTTCTCAGCAGTTAGGGCAGCAGACTCAGCAAGGCTTATATCCCCAAAAAACTCAAATCATCACAACTAGTCTGGCAATGCAGTTTCTAGGAAGTGTGGCTAGGCGTGACCTCTAGTACCAAATCCAAGTTCTATTCCCTCTGCAGCTTCCTGGTTTCGCTACGTGCCCAGGCAATGGGAATAGGTTTAACAGCTCCCATGAAATCCATTTAATCTTGCAGCACACGTAAGGCTGTCTCAGTGTAGCTGGAACCAACAGCTTCTTGAGGAACTTGAATTCCACTGTCAGTTTTACCAATAAAGCAGGCAGGTTTTGTCTAGCTGTAAGCTGGAACTGGCCTTGTCCTATAGACTGTACACATTATCTAGCTTGCTTAGTTTGGGATTGATAAACATTGCGGAATCAAACTCAGTGAAGTGTCCCTAGTGTTGCAGGGTCGTACTTCCAGATGGTCTGTGCAGTTAATAGTATATTTTGGGAACTTCACCAAGGTGCTCCCTGCTCCTAAGTAACAGAAACATTCTGCTCTTTAGTAAGAGCAGCAGAGTAGAAGCCTCCCTTTACTGGCACTGTGCATCACAGCTCTCTTAGGAGTGGAATGGAGCTGTGATGCCACCCAACTCCTAGCCCCGGTCACTTGTACTGGCTGCTGGTAGTAGCCAAACTTGCACTGTATTTTACCTTCACAACTTACGGAATGTTAAGGTTTGAGTAAGCAGCTTTAGGAAAAATGTTTGTCTGAGTCAGTTTTTGCCATTGCAAGATGATTTTGACGATTTTGTGTTGTGTTCAGATGTTTCTGGATTCAAACAACTTCTTGGAAGTTGCTGTAGCTGACCATTTCCTGGAAGTGACTTTAATGAGCTTTAATCTTTTTCTTTTCAGGTGGAGTACGTGGGATAGCACGAGGCGGTATCGCAGGTCTGACGCTCACTGGCCTCTACGCTCTCTATAACAACTGGGAGCACATGAAGGGCTCCATAGCCCGGCAGTCCCTCTGAGCAGGGCAGCCAGCGCTGGATAAAGGACACGGTTGCATAGTCACCAATCAAATCAGTTGCAAGATCTGTCTGGTGCCCCTTCCTATTTTATTTACAATTAGTGTGAAACTGAAGGAAGCTATGCTGGGAGGAACCTCTTGATACCATTTGGCTGGACTGGCCCTTTCCTTCCTGCCAGCCCGTTGCTGGAGGCAGCAGTATTTGTTGGACCCGCAAGTGAGCAGAGTGGCCACCAAGATAGAGCCTCCCTGACACGCTCACCAGCTAGCCCTGGGCCAGAGCTACGCAGCATGCTCAAGTCCCATAGCTGTACCTGCTGTGCTGCCAGGTTTGTTCAGTTGCGTGTACTACAACGGTAGCGCTGCGTAATAAAGTCTGTGTCCGTAGAGCTATTCACTGCAGTCTTTCAGCGTTCAGCACCCTGCCAGCCAGCGCCTGGGCAGCCGGAGCGAGCGGGAGCCTTAAGCAGCAACTGGCACAGGGCAAGGCTTGTTGCTCTTACAGCTCAGGGTAAGCTGGTAAAAGGGATATTGTAATTAATAAAGAGGGTGGTACTTATGCAACACTTTTTCTATGCTCTGCTGTTCCTGCTACTGGTAAGACAAAAACATGCTGCATTGAGTGATTTTTATTTACAGTTTAGCTTGGAAGGACTGATGTGATAGTCATGAGGGAACTGGGTGAGAGGAAGTGAATAATGGGGTGATCGTCTCCTGATGCGCGATGATAGTGAGGCATACTGGCAGGGGCTGGTTGACCCCACTCCCTGACTTGTTGCAAGAAGTACAAAATTGCTTGTTTCTGGATGGGGTGCAGTGAACCAACCACTGTTACAAGACAGCTGTCATTGGCTTACAAAAACACTTAGGTGCTCCAGGACCTTAAAGCTTGTTTGGCCAACAGCTAGAAACCAAGCAGTACAAATACTCCTCTTGTTTCCTATTAAAGGATTTTAAATTGATGACAAGTTCTCCCCCTCCCTCAAGTAATATTATTGTTGTAATAATATTGTTATTATTGTAATAATATTGGCAAAATAGAGAGATGTGCTAAACCTACTCCTTTTCCAGGGTTAAAGTGAAAGCATGTATCAAACTTTTTTTGTAGATAAATTGAACGGTAAGTTGTGAATTAATTCAGTAGCTAAAATTATTGTGTAAGAGCTCAATCTTTAAGTTTTTAAATAGAATGTAACTAAACAGGTCTGAGACAGCGTGAAGGCAAGAGGAAAAACAAGAAAGGTACTGCTCAATAGACAACTTAATGCAAAGCTTTTGATAATTGTGGTAGACCCAACAACAAAAAAAACAAGACAGTAGAGAAAAGGCAATAGTGCTTACCTGTCTGTCTCCATCAAGAAACCTCTTTTATGAGGAGGAAGAGATTGCTGTGACTAGCTTTTTATAGTAAGCTCTCTAGCTAACGAGCCTTCACAGTTGAACTCAATTAGCCTTGCTTGGCTACCAGCTCAAAGCAGGTGCTTTATGCCAGCACTTAACTAGATCTAGCATAAAGGAAAGAAAACAGTTTTCTCACCAGCTTTGTAAAAGCTGTTTCTTGTTAAACCTTACTTAGGTTCCACTTTCTTTCAGTGGGTTGTGTATTAGTGTTGTGGTGTAAGAGCTGGACCTTCTAGCACATACTCTTTTGAGGGCTGTGCCACTGGAGAAACTGTGTCCTACTTGCAGACTGCAAAAAGGTGACCTGGCTGCCTGCTGTGCAGCACTGTCAGGTGGGACATGAGGAAAATGCATGTGCTTTCTTACCAAGCTGCTTTTTCTCTCCTCATTGGCATCAGTGGGTTCTTCCCCTCCCATGTTTCTTGGTCACATTTAATAGGACTTGTACCCTGTAGGCTAGACAGTGACAGGCAAAGGACTGTTAGCCACTGCTGGGGCTAATGGTGGGGGAGGATTGCATTTTAGTGTCTGGAACCTTGCAAAGTGTCTTTCAGTTTGCTAGAGACTTTTTCAGGAATGAAATATGAGCTCTCTGCCCCTAGCTGAAGTAGGAAAGCTGTGAATCTTAGCAAATGGCTTTCCTCTTTCAGCTGCACTGGAGATGATGTAGGAATGAGCTTCTAAGTTCAAAGTTGCCACAACCTCAAGACTAGGCTGACTCTTGAGACAGCTTAGTTTGTTATCTATCTGTTCTGGAATCACCTCAGATTTCCTGGAACTGCTTGCCTCGGGGCAGAGCTAAGTGTATTTTTCTGAAATTGCTTTGTTTCTAAGGCCATTAAAAGCTTTGGTTCATAACCTGTTTGTATACAGCGATACATAGCCTGAGGTATGAAACGCACCCATAGTGGCAGCAGTGAGGCAGCTAGCTCTGGCTTAGCACTTGGCATTTAGCTCTGAATGCAGCACTGTTTTCAAACAGTGAGACAGCAGCGGCCATCCGGTAGCATCAGTATGTGTTCATACTTCATGGCTCCGCGCTCTCCAAAGCAAAAGTCTGAATTGCAAGTAAGGAATATCCTTCTCATGTTTTATGTACAAGACTTGCTGTGTTCACAGTTTACTGGTGACCAATCAATATAAAGTTGCTGCTAAAAGCTGTGATCAGAAGCATATCTGAGTTCAGTAGGAATAAAAGGAAGTAAAAGCAAGTTGCAATTGTAGGGTTTGGTTAGCAAGTTATAGTCCTCCCATGGAGAATTCTATCGATGTGGGCATAAGAGACCTCGGCTGTCCCAAAGCGCACTGTTTTATCTGCTTGCTGTGCCAGTCGTGGCACCTAGTTTTGCTGACAGATTTGAGACAGACACCTTTCCATGCTGCGGCAGCAAATAAGGGAGCCTGAGGTATAACAAAAGCTTTCTGAATTTTGTAAAGCTGCTTTTGTGTAGCATGAGGAACAGAGAAAGGCAACCCCACTTTCACCATTCCCTATCAGCAAGTGAGTTCTCTTACAGTTGGAAATTTGTTGAAAAATCAGTAGTCATGGGGTAGCAATCTCAACTTCCTCAGTGAAGCAGAATAATAATTAGGAAATGGGTATGCTGTAAATGGAGCTTTGTATACTCTGAGTATTGGCCTATGCTACTGAACGCCAGGCACCACAGTGACACCAACGGGTTCTGCAGCCTTTTTCAGTACTCTCAGTGTCATTAATGTTGGTCTCGCATCCCCTCAGGTCCCAGTGCTCTCTCCCTGTCCCTGCCTCAGGAGCAGAGCTGCCAGCCTCGCAGCCCCAGCAGGCACGACTCCAAGGAGCGGGGCAGTCTCGTACCCGGATGCAGCCCTGCTACCAGGATGCAGCAGGCCTGCACCACGCTCGTTCTTGGCTTGCGAAGAGCCTCTGACCTGACATCTGCCATTCCCTGCTTTCACCAATCTGCATTACGTGCTCACAAACCATTCGAGTTACGTTGCACAAATGCAAGTTAGGAGCCTTCATTTGTTACAGAAACTCAGCTAAGGGGGGGGGAGTGGGAGATTTCTCTCCCTGCTGAGCTGGGACAGCTGTGGAATCGAGTGTTTGAGAGGACCCAATTCCTCAGTACCAGGCATCAATCTGACAATCTCAGCTTGTTCCAAGAAAACCTCTCCAAAGGCTTGTGAAGCCACGAACAGTGTTCTCAGTTCCCATTACTTTGTCTTCCTTTTGTATTTGGAAGACCTGTAGTATTTATTCCTTGTCCTTGAAAGCTGTACATTCAGGTTACATCCTCAGGAGTTCTACATGTCGCTGCTTAGCTAGAGCTAAGATGAGCTCTAGTACATTTAGAAAAAAAATGTGCGTATATGCACACACACCCACATAGGAAATTCAAGGCATGCTGGCTGAAAGGCTGCCAGACCCAGTTGCATCGTGTCTCGTCAGAATGTTCTCTTCATGGTACAATGCAGTTTAAAGGAATGGAAAATCCTCAAAGGAGAAATAAAATATGCAAGGAGTCCGACATTCAAATACAAGGAGAGCGTAAGAGCTAGAGAAGAACTAGCTTTCAGTTGTGCAGCCAGACAAGGTATGTTTGCCAGCCACAGAAGAGGACTGAAGCACATTAGGGAAAAAAAAAAAAATCCTCCTTAAATATTCAAGAGTAGTAAGACTCAAACACACCATTTTGTCTAAATCTGTGTTTCTTACAGCTCCTGAATAAAGGCGGGGTGATTTACACATACCAGCTGTGTGTTGGGCTTCTGTTGCAGTGCAGGAGTGGGCAGAAGTTGCCCATTAGGTGTGCTCCGGGTGCCAGGGCTCCCTGGCTGTGGTAGCCGACCCCACGGCAGTGACCCCACGGCAGCGCAGGCAGTGGCCAAATGAACTAAACCACGAACCCTGTACCGGGATGGGCGCGCAGCTGCAGCAGCATCCAAGCAGAAGTTAACCTGCAAGTGTCCTCAGCGCTCTTTTGTTAACCATCTTACAAAGAAGCGATACCACACACTTTGGCTGCAATTATTTTTAATGGAAAAGACTAATCAATGTTTTACATAAATATCAATTAGTGATAAGTCAGTTGAATAAGTAAAGGAATACATACCCCCAAGTTTTAAAGGCTTATAATGAACTGACAAGGTAGCACACAATGACGACTACAAGGAATTACAGGAGGTGGGCTGCACTTCAGTCACCTTCATTAAGTTCAACTGCTAATCAAATTAGGCTGTTATTAGAGTTAGTCACAGTGCAGTCTTCCCATGCAGCAACAAGGACACGCTCAAAGGGGGAAAGAACTTCAAAACCATCTTTCTGCTTTCAGTAGAAAGCCCCAACTATTAAAGTACAAGCCTCTAGTGGTCCGCTGATGTTCAGCCCTTTTGGGGTCCAGTTACAGATGTGCAGTGTACCCCTCTCAGACTGAAAAGTTACTTTTAAACAAATACACAGGTTCTATCAGACAGGAATGTGTTCACATGTACCAAGGTTGGATCTCACTGATTTCTTTTCTACAGCATTGTAAAGAACTGAAATCACTTTTTTTCGCAGGCAGGCTTCAGGGACGGGGAGGAGTGGAGGCTATTTTTTTTATAGTCATTAAGAGTAGTTAAGTGAGCAGAAGCTGTACCAGAAACTATGCAACTTCACAGTTTTTCATACAAACTGACAGGTGTGATCCACATTTCCATCTAACATTGCTTTCTTTCCTATGGACTCAAACTGTTAAATACCTAAAGAGCTGTTGTTCATATGTCCACAGCTGTAGGGATCAGAATTATTGGAACCTCACTTTTATATGCATAACAATAAAATTCCACAGCTAAAACATTAAAATGGATCAGACAGTGGGATCCACAGTTTGCCAAAGTTAGTGCTTCCAATTAAGACATCAGTCTGAAGAGAAGGAATCTAATTCCCCACATATTACCTTTAAATGCCACGTGGCTAAGATGCCTGTTTTCCAGTGGCTTTGTCAATAAAAGTTCATTATGAATTATCTAAAACTAGCAGAAACATACACATTTCATTTTACAGCTATTTCAGTGAAATTCAAATAGTTACTAAATGGAGGGGCCGCAGTAGGTTCTGGATCTACTGATGCATGAAAGTGAATACTCTAGAAAAGCCCATCAATCCAACTTTGTTCCATTTCTTGGACAGACCCATGTCTACCCTGTCCTCTGAATGGCTCAAAAAGTTGCAAGAAAAGTTTTCTTTCAGAACTATGTTACCAATTCTCCTGTCAAGTGCCAGGTCCCACAAATTCATGTATTTTTCAAAATCTAGACTACGCATACTCAGCCAGGAGACGCAGCAATACAAGATGCAAACGAAACCTTTATAGTTAGCAACTGCTCAATAAAAAAAAAAAAAAAAATGCTTCCAAATACAGCCTAAACTACCTTGCAACCCCAGTAAGATGGAACCCAACCCATGTCAAGGTTGTAGCAGCTGAAAGTAAATGCAACATTTCTAAAGTTGATGCCAAAGGGGGATCATTTTACAGCACCAGAGAGATTTTGCTTTATACTTGCACTGGCTTCAATATACTTCAAGTGACAACCCATTAAAGAAGATTTATATAGTCCCATAACAGATATGAATTTACTAACACTTCTATAGTGTCAGATTGCTTACGCTCAGTGGGTTTACATTTCAGAATTAATCATAACAAAAAGGCATCTTCTGCACCATAACTCTGTTATATGAATATATATTTTTTGTTATAATTTTAGAAGAAAAAGCAGATGGCCAAACACAAACACAAGAATTCAGCTGGCTGCAGTCACTCAGCGTGATGTGCGATTAATCAGCAGGAAGGGGACAATTTCAATGCTTCCAGTTCTTCACATCTAAACAAATTTAAAATAGGATTATTCTTTTTGATTTGTGATAAACAGAAAGCAGTACTTTTGGACAAAAGCATGTGCAAGACGCTGGAAAAAAATTATACTAAAATGGTTTCTAGAACTCGGTATCTTGCCTTTTAGGGATTGATGTACACCTGCTAAGAAGAATGCTTTTCATGAATTTCAAAAACAATGATAAAGAGTTATCTTGGCAGAGAGGAAAAACATGACGTCAGGTGTAAACACACTACAAAGATAAGAAAGAAGCTGCCGAGACATTTAAACATGAATTGCATGTTTTAGTTACAACAGAAGTTACCAAGATTTCACCAAGTGTCAGTCGGTTTAATTGTGATTTACTCAAGAACGTAACCAATTCCCTCCCTGGCTTAGAATCGAGAGAGGAGGAATGATGAGAAAAACAGAATGGTCCAAGCTGTTAACAAGGTGTATGGGAAGGAAATCTTGATGCTGTTAAACATTACTTTTAGAGAACTCTGAAGACAAAAGGTGCTACCTCCTCTATTCTGTACCCGAATTACATATAGGCTCAGGTGCTCTAACATATTCTGTGTATCCTACCTGTAAAGGAGTGCGATACAGCCATTTTTCGTTATCTCCATTGAGTTTCATACAGGCAAAAAGGTCACAAACTGTAGGAAGGCCAAAATCCTGAAAAAAGAAATCACCTTAATTAATGATAGCTAAACATAAAGACATATTGATGCATCCTCAAATTCTGTCAAGTGTTCATAAAGAAAATAAAACTGAATCCTGAGCCTCTGAAATGTATACTTTCTTCATTTAGTAAGACTAGTTATACTTCAGAATTAATTCTTGTTGCATGTTAAATGCTGGCCTCACCTACTTAAAGTGATAATCACTGAAAACATTAAAAGAGCTTAAAACAGAGCAATAGCAAAAACTTATGAACGTGCTCACTTGTGCTTTCTTGCGTAGGAGCCATTTATCTTCCACTGGAGTTGGGTTAGCATTTTCTAGATTGTTTGAAGTCAACACCCAACTGTTTACATTCATGGGGAGGTGGAATGGAGCCAAGAGGTCTACGAAAGGACTCTTGAAACTATTATTTGCATTTTCCCTGCTTGCCTTTTCTTCTGCACTTTCTGCTTTGTGCTCAGACTTGGCTAGCCAGCTTGTCAGAGGTCTTTCGAGCAGTACTTTCAATGGTTCTGCTATCTCTGCCGAATAATCCACTTTCTCTGTGCTAACAGGTTCCCCTGTGAGCTGCTGTGAGGGGTTAAGCCAGGCATTGGCAACAGACTTTGTCTTCTCATGCTCAGGGTTTGGTACAGCTTTCTGGCTTACTGGAACTCCATTTTTATCCTTCCCTTCTTTCTTCAGAAGCCATTTACATAGAGCCTCTTTTCCACAGTTTTCATCGCACACACATTCTGAAAAGCTGGTACACAGCTCATTAGCTTTGCACACATCTTCCACTTTAAAAGGGGCCTGGGGATGCTGAAGAAGCCAAGCATTTACAGCAGATGTAGTGGGTGATTTCTTTCCGTCAAGATGCTCATTCAGGCACTTCAGATTTCCCAGGTTCTCAATTTCCACACTTTTGACCTGGCTGCCACAACAATTGGTACATGTTTCAGCTTTGAGGAGCCAATCATTCAAATTAAATTCTTCCCTAAAAGGTTTAAATTCATACTTCCATTTCTCATCTGAAGCACTACTTCCATTTTCCACCTCAGGCGTAAGCAGCCAGCCAGAAAGGTCCACCTCTTCTTGTTCAAGGGATTCCAATTCCTCCACCTTTTCCATGGAAAAGGACGAGTTGAAAGTAGAGGTGGAGTCCTTGCGACCAGGGGAATCTGTCTTCCCAGCAACATCATGCTGTTGATTCTGCAGGAGCCAGTTTTCCAAATCTTTCAGATTTCCCCAGGCTTGCTCAAAATAACTGACTTTGGAAGAACTTAAATCCTAGTAAAAAAACATCGAAACACGCTTATTAATGCTAAAAGACAATGTTCAATAACTGTTTGCACAGTTATAACTTGGAATGTTCTGATAAGTGCAAAAGCATTACTTGAGCATGAGGCTGAGTGAAGAGAATTACTGAAGATTTAATTCCCACCATACTGCATCTGCAATCACTTTCCCCTTTATTAAAAACTAGGTTAGTGCATAAAAGGCATACCTGGTTGGGTTCCGACACACATTTTTGGGTAACCCATTCTTCAAGATTGGTGCTGGGAACATACGGAGCCTGGCAAACACCCACAGGTCTGCTTCCAAGTAACCAGTCGGCAAGTGAAGCACCCACTGTCCCACACAGTGTTTTCTGCTGATAAAACACATTCTTGCTTATGGAAGTGTTCAATTGCTGAGGCTACTGATGGTGAACGTCAAAATGGGCATTCACACATCAGTGTTTCAGAATCAAAAGAAAAACCATTAAGTTCCTTCTAGTTAAAAAAAATAGATTTTCAATCACCTGTATGACTTTAAGCTATTGCACCAATAGATCGTTTTGTGATCCTAGATTATTCAGAGTGAATGACAAGAAAGGGAAACGACAGCTTCTACCATGCACAGTTCTGATGCATAATCCAGCCACAACATTCCTTTTGACCACAATTCCCCTTACTAATTTGCTAGTGTCCGAATCTTCACTGATGCTGTTTCTGTGCAGAGCCCAACATCACGTTTCCCATGAGCTCCGGGATTAAAACTAATCAGATAGTTCAAAGTCCTGACTTGACAACATTCATTTAAAACATTCTGACTGACAGTCAAACTCCAAATTCATGTTCATACCATCTTGCACGTCTGTTCTTGGAGCAGCTAGATCAGATCACTCATGCTTACCACAGCAGCTATGACTGGCTGCTCAAACATCTTAACAAACAAACAGAAGTCGTTCCTCAAGCAAGCTAACATACTGTGCTTGAGTTCTCCTTTTACCACAGCCACAGTAAAGCATTCACAGATACGAGTCCTAATCTTACCTGCTCACAGTTCACTAGGGCACAATTCTGCCCTGGGAACCAGGGAGAAATATTCTCTCTCTCTGAGGTTTGCTACAAGGAAAGAAGAATAAAATTCAATTTAAATCTCAATTTTGTCCAGTTTCTAGGATAATTTCTACAATGAAGCAGAAGCAAAGTGTAGTTACAACTGGTCAGTTCTTTGTAGCTAATAATTTTCTCAACGTTTAAAAAACACAAGAAAGATAGATTTGCTCCAAAAATACTACTTCCATTCCACTGCCTTTAAGAGAACTATCTCCGATAATACAGAAGATACACTGCTTACGTAAGAATCCCAAAACATTTACACATCATAGATGGCTTTCTGCAACATAAGTATTAAAATCTAAAGAAAATGTTAACCTTAATTTTTCAGTTGCTGGAGTAAGAATATGACCATATTACAGAATCACAGAATCATTAAGGTTGGAAAAGACCTCCAAGATCATGTAGTCCAACCGTCCCCCTGCCACCAATATTACCCACTAAACCATGTCCCTAAGTACCACATCCAACCTTTCCTTAAACACCCAGGGACAGTGACTCCACCACCTCCCTGGGCAACCCGTTCCAACGCCTAACCACTCTTTCTGAGAAGAAATTTCTCCTGATTTCCAACCTGAACCTCCTCTGGCAAAACTTGAGGCCACTCCCTCCATCTCTGCCAAAATATCAAAGCAACATACACATAACTAGATCTAAGCTCACTGAAAATTAGAATTATGTGTAATAATTAATAAACCATTGTTTATATATTATACAATTATATATTGTACAATACATATAGCTAGAACTATATGACTTGTACACAAGATTCATTCAAGCTCTAACTGAAAGTGGAATATATTGCAATACTGCCTCAAAAATATATGTATATATATATACAATTTTTTACACACACACAAACACTAAGTATTGCAACCCAGGAAAGTCTTGATGCTTACCATTGTTTTAATTGAACCAAATGAGGTAATAGCCTGGCGAAGGTAAGATGTGTCAGCCTCAAAATTCAGGACAGAAGACTCCTCTGGTTTAAGAGTAAGACTTTCCAGTCTGAAAGGGTAAGATGATAGTTATAGAATTAAAAAAAAAAATTGTAATGTTATACATGTCATCTCTTATGTTCTGGGAATCAGTCTGTTACTTCGTAAGAAGGTTTCCAAACCGACTTTGCACTAATTAACTAAAAGATTTTTACTGCTTGCACGAAAATAAGGAGATGCCTATTCACAAACCAAGAAGAGAATAAATAGCCAGCAAAATGCAAGTTCTTCCTTCTTACTTCAACAATTAATATTTGAAAAAATCCGCATAAAAGAGTACACCCACTGCTTTTTATAATTCTGTTTTGGTTTTGTGTTTTTCAATCTAATATAAAGATGCGAGGAATCATACTTCAAACAGCTTTAAAGATCTTACTTCTAAGAACTGTTAAAATGAGTTAGATCTATTATTAGTTCTATTAGAATCACAACAAATCGGATTAAATTCTTAAGTCAAAATAAACACCAATTGTGTTAGCTTGCATCAGAGAAAACATTTACCTCTCCAGGCAAACTGAAATCTGGTTTGCTAGTTCATTACTGTAGGAGCGTTCCAGCTGATGAATAAGGCAATTGAACTGTCCCAAATACTGCATGGAAGACAAAACACGCATTATTTTTTTGGCTTCTAAAGTAAAAATTGAGAAAATACTTGCAAAGACAAAGTTTATTTTATAATCCCAGTGCAACAAAACCAATTTGCAACCAGATCTTACCCAATAGAGCTGCTGAGCTTGCTGCTGCAACGCTTCCTCTTTCAGCTGCTGAATGAGATCGACCTGCTCAAACAGCCAAACTTCACGGCTGCGCAGGCATTCCAGATGGCGACTTATATGGCTGTGAATCTTAGCTTTTACCTGTAAGGTAACGTGTACCATTTCTGTAATATCTGTCAAACAGTATGGACAAGCACATGCTGTGCTGATTACAAAGTAATATTTGTCACAGAGAAGTGGTATTTTTGTACCAATTTATTTCTCAAACACTAACCACAGCTGCCCACAGCACATGACTCACAAGCCAGTGCAAGTTCCCAAGGCTCCATTTAAAGGAGTATCAAATAACAACATTATTTGCAATATCTCTCTATTCTGATGTTTCAGCCAACAGCTTTAAAAAATTCTGCATGCCTAAGCCAGCAGTACAGGAACAACTTTATCAAAAGCATGCCCAAGTTATACACCAAGATACCTGCCTGTCTCTAGGGAGATTTCATACCATCATTGGAACAGAAAGTACTCTAGAATTATTAAAACTGCCATTGAAGTCATACTAGTTATCAATGCATTTTTAATGAATTAAAAATTACCTCCCGCCAGTTCTCTTTAATCTGTTGTTCGGCTTTGACAATTCCAGATATAGCTGTTTCCAAGTCCTTCTTCGCTTGAAGGCACTTTGCCAGCGGCTCACTGCTGCAGGAATTTCTACTTCTATCTTGTGGTGGACTCATTCTTAAAGCGTTCCTAAAATATGATAAAAAAATTAATAGTTTCTATTTCTATTCCTCTTTAGGGGAAGAAGAAAGGCATCATATGAAGAACCATCTGCACTACTTCACCATTAAGGTGAACAAAAAAGCCTAAGACCCTGCACAGATGCAAGTTTTCCGAACACAGATGAAGCTTTCTGCAGGAGTGACAACAGCCTCCCCAGTGCCTTGGCCCCAGGAATTTACGCAACCACAGGAAAACCAACAGATACTTGACAACAGGTTCAACCGCAGGAGTTTAGGCAATCCTCCCCTGCTGTTCCCGTTCCTCTGGCATTTGTGCCTGGCCAGCAGACTGCAGCAGTTGAGAGCTGATTCGGGCAAGGCTCAGCAGACCTGCTGGAGCTGGGGAATAATGGCCCAGCAAGGGGCAGGCACTGTTTCAGTCACCCCTTTTTCGTCTGCAGGCAACTGAACCAGCTCCCTTAAATTCCCTCATAAATAAGAAAATTCTAATACAGTTTGATCAGCTCAAAAACCGAGCACTGATACACAGATCACTCTTTACTAAGCTGCAAAGGCCAAAACTTACAGCAGCTGCCCGTTATTTACAAAAATATGTAAATATATGTATATATATGGTCACAGCCTCAGTAACTTACTCAGCTTCAGCATATCCTCAAGTAAAAGGGGCTCAGATAAAAAATTTCTAAGAAGTTATGCTAGTAAGGATTTTGGAAATAAGAGGACAAAAGCTAAATATAGATTTTAAGTAAAAAATGGGAAGCATCCGTATAAACATTTTTTCTAAACAGTGGTATTTGTTACCCAAGAGTTTCAATTCTCCTGTTAAGTTTCATGTGATTCGTGAAGCACTAAGTTAAGATTTGTAGAAAACATCCCATTTAAAATGTTAAAACAGGTCCTCAGCAATGACAGCTACGGAAATCCCCAGCAGAATTAAAGGGTGCGCATGTATCAATGTAAACATTTGATAGATTTTACTGCCCTGCTGGAGAGAACTCCAAAGGGTATTCTGAATATGACAACAAGAGCACAGAGCTTGCACTATTGAGCAGCTATTTAGTCTGCAATTGCCAAGCTCCACACCTTCATGAATGGCAACCCAAAGACCCTCCTGCAGCCAAACCCACCGGACAGGTAGCTGCAAGGTGCGCGTTTCAGCGGGCGGAGGGCCCGGAGCGCTCGGTGACTGGAAGCTGGCAGGAGCACAAGGCTCGCTGCGAGGCGGGAGCTGCACCTCCCGCGGCTCCCTTCTCCCGAGAGCCCCCCACCGCGGCACAGGCACGGCAGCCAGGAAAACAGTGATACTGGATATATTCAAAGCTGTTGTACGCTCAAAAGTCAACAAAAAAGTATTATTTCTTTGACCATATTCTTATGCAACAACCCCAGTCAAAGTCTGAAAGGTTAAATGCAATTGCCTGGTTTACCCACAGCATAAATAATGTCCTTAAAGGAGTGTTGTGAAAATTATGCTCAGTGCTTATCTACAAGTGCCAAGTCCATACAAGGTATGCTGCATTGCTATTTAAGCATTTTCTGAATTTATGTCACTGGGGAATTTTTCAGGATGCCTGAAGAAAGGCCACTTCAGTTTTTACACTTCAGATTAGCAACTTCATGCCGGCACAGTCAAATTTAAGAAACTTCCACGTGGTCCTCTAATAACCTCTGACAACACTTCGGTTTGTTTCTTGTCGTTGTGGCTGCAAGAGTCTCTGCAACACGTACGCAGGGAGCAGGAACGCAGCCCTGGCCAGCCGGCCAGCTCTCCTAAGATGGCTGTTGTTTCGCTTTGCCGAGGCCAGCCAATGAAAGCAACGCTANCCAGCGCCGGCCCCGGGCCGCTCGCCGGGCGAAACCCGCCGGCAGCGCCCGGCAGGACCCGAGCGGCGCCACGAAGGCAGCAGCCGGGCGGGCCGCGCGCACTCGGGGAAAAGTTGGAGCGGTGAAACAGCAAGACGCCTGAACGAGGCTTGAGTTAATACTGTTGCTCCTAATTGTAAACTATTTACTAGTCTCTACAGGAGAAAAAAAAAAAAAAAAAGGCTGTTTCTTCCAACACCCAAAAGCTTCAGAGGACTGGCGCTGCAAAAACACTTCAGCTAAAACTCGTGGTCACAGCTTTCCTTAATGCTCTGTACAATCTCAGCCTGCTGATCTTCTGTGGCTTTTCCTTGTAGCTCAGAAACTCCTGGAGAAAAATTGTTTTTTGAAGACTGCAGTTACACAGCGTGGCTGGGGAGCAGAGGACAGCCTCTCCTCGCCCACGCAGTCTGCTAACAGGCCGGCAGAAAACTGGTTTTACCTGCTTTTCACTTTCAGCACAATCATCTCAACTGCTGCTTAAAAGATCATTGTTTTCCATTTCCAATGGACGGTGAAAACCCTCAAAAGGGTGACCTTCCCGAACCTCTACTGGGGAGAAACCTCTGCCCAGAACAAAACTCATGCCTAACAGACTCTATTTATAAATATGGAATGATTTTCTTTCCATTGCCAGGACCAGGCTGTTCCCGAGGTCTCGCTGACCTGACTTCATGTGGTTTCACACCAGCGGGCTTCTTGGACCTGAAAGCCCTCTTCATTTCCATATTGCCCCACCAAAAAACAGTAGTTCCTCTTAAGTAACTATCCCAAATTAGGCGCGTGGGAGTTGCGGTCAGGGAGTGAAGTACTGTAAGCGCAGGAGCTGAATCTCAGAAATTTCCGTTTACATCCAAAAATATCAAGCATTTTATACAGCACGGCATCAGCATCGCAGACAAGTATCCGTGTGGAGCTTCACCCAGAGGGGTTATTTGACTCCAGAAGGACTGCGTACCCCCCTATTTTGTAAGTCACAAGCCACACGGAGAAAGCGAGCTCCAACAGTTCTAAGTAAGGGAGAAACTGAAACAGCACCATAATGAATGATAACAATAAAAAGTCTCGGGCAATACATTTCCTAAAATCCAAGCAGCTGTCACCTGCCTGCACTGGATGGACCTGTGCCCCGAGCCTGAACTGCCCTGCCAGTCTATGTCAGCCCTGCAAGAGGCCGGCAGCGCGCGCACCAGGTTCCGGTGCCACCGGCGCAGCGGAGACGAGAGGTCGGGGCACGGCTTCACCCCGCTGCCCCTGACGGCGCTGGTACATCTTGCGAGCGCGGCACTGCAGGCTCGGACGTAAAATCACAATATATCTGAAAGCGAAGGCCTGAAATCACTATGCCATAGTGGCATATAGCACCAAAGCAGATATCCTGGAGTGGAAAAGACCCGCTTATCTTCATGCAGATTTTATGTTACAAAAAAACTATCTTTCAGACTTTTGCACTTAATATCCTTTGGAAAAACAACCGACAAATCCCTTGCTCTGCCCAAAACATATGGCCCCAAAGATAGCACCGCCACGCTCCTCGCCCACGCACCAGCACGACGCTGGGCTCGCAGGGCTCGCAGGGCCATCGCTGGACTCCTGCCAGCTCGCCTCCCCTCCCGTGACCGCATGCCTCGCCTAAGACCCCGGGGAAAAGCAGCCTCGTTCCTCGGTCAGCTTTTCCCTTTAATCCCAGTCACAATCACCGAATTTAAAGCCGAAAGAATGGCTAACAAAACCCCGAAAGCTCAGACCCACCCGGCTCACCCATCACCCGACAGCAGGCTTTTTCCAAGCGCGGTGCACAGCGACTGCCGGCTGTTTGTAACCCAGGTCGCCGTGCTCGTCGTGCAGCCGTTGGCAAAGGACCGACTTCGCCTCGGCAGCGAGGCGATTTCAGCAGCACCGACGCCCCGGCTTCTTCCTCACAGACGTAAAACGAGGCCGAAAGCGGCCGGCACGAACCTTCCCCGCCCGGCTCCCCCCGGCGCGGGCTG
>VXAA01001019.1:221561-235079 GCA_013399115.1 Anseranas semipalmata | reverse complement strand
GCGCGGCAGCCCGCCGCTGGCACAGCTACTTCTGGAAGCAACGTGCTGCAGAGAGAACCCAGCGTTTGTGAATAAGGGTCCCACCAAAACAGATCTTATACTTGTTCTGGTCCAGACCTATCAACGCGAAAAAACATAACTGAAGTTTTAACCAAAGATATGTCACCTGTGAGTACAGGGATAGACAAAAGGAACAGATTAACTTATGATAACAGAAGTGCTTTCTCTTGTGCAATAGGAGGTACTAGCAATGGTAGAGGGAAGTATTTATGTACTTCATGTATGTACTTCTTCATGTATGCAATGAAAGTAAAACGAAAGGGCAGGTATGGTCATTTGAATCCTCACCCAACTTTTCCTGCCTTTTTTTTTTTTTTTCCCCTCTTTCCATTTTTCCTTCCTGAAACCTTGTAAAGCTTCAGCTGGTAGATGCATCTCAAACAGCAACCACTTTTACAGGAACAGGAGATTCTTTGATGGCCAGAAATTACATGTCTTCCCACTTACCAAGTGGAAAGCACGCTCAGTTCAGATATGACCGATACATATTGCAACTGACACATGCTTTACAAATGAGATGAATTTCCATATACATTTTGTGGGACTACAATAGGCTGGACCATGTCTTCAATGTAGACAGGAATGGCCCAAAGCTAGACAAAAAATTGCCAACATGAAGCATTATTTGTCAGTAACTGTGATACTAACTTCAACAGCAACCTCTTCCAAGGCACAATATTTGTGTCCCTGAAAAATTATCATTAAGGCTGTGCATACCTGTAATGAGACTTCCAAGGCCAAGACTATGGCTTTGCTTCAGTGCCTGATATAATTCTCCCTGTGGCATTTGGCTGAAAATACTCTCTGCCACAGTTTGCTGGCCAGTCTACAATACACAGAGAAATACATTCAATGAGCAAAGTCACACCCCAACAGTGGTTCATTGATCCCAGACTCCGTGGCTCCTACAACTTAAAATAGTGAGGAAGGAGACGAATAAACATAAATCCTTCGTAATGTTCTGCATATGCTACACAGTCATACTTTTTGAAAAACTACATGGCACACTTGGGATGTTAAAAAATGATGTAAATTTAAGAAATTAGAATATTAGTGGAAAAGCTTACCATGTGAATGTAGAGCTCGTTGCTCACATTTCAGAAATCTATGGTTTCCTGAAGAGCTGGATTTTGGGTTGAAAGCCCCTGTGTCTTTCACCCTGCAATTGACTGGTTTTGGGGACAGGGCAGGGCAGCAGCTTTCTGTGTGGCTGCTTTGAGGATAGCTCAGACGCAGGCGAAGGGAGAGCGGTGAGTTTTGTGCCCAGTTATTGAACATGAAGTTTCCAGTGGCTTCAGGACACCATATCTGAGAAACTATTTATTCCCAGAGATTCGCTTTGCATCTGGATTAGAAATATAAAAAGCATTAAAAAAAAAAAAAAAGTACTCCTGCAGGATTTATTTCTCCAGATCACCCGTTACCTCCTGCTTGTTATGGCAGGGCTGGGGGGGATGAACTTAAACTAGGCAAGGTTATTATTAATCCTCTTTGGCAAAAAATAGTTGGCTTCTGTAAAGCTAGAAAGCCAGGAAAACGATACAGGAAAGAGCTGGTGTCTGGCACAGGGTAGAAGCCTCCAAATTTACTATCCCCACCTTAAGATAAGTCTTTTATTTCATATAAAGGTATTAAATACCCAGGTACTCCATTTTTCTGAGCGAGAAATAACAAAAATCTTGAATGAGAACCTAAGGAGGAGAAAACACAAAGTATCCTGAACACCACTGCCATGCCGCCCGCAGCGCAAAGGCGGGAGCTCCTCAGTGTGGGACCTGGTGACGCAGGTGGGTTGCCCCCGCTGCAGAAACGCCTGAAGTGACGGCAAGAGCTGGGCTGCCGGCGAGGTGACAGCAGACGAGCCGTGTGCCTGCGTTCTGCAGCCCTGGGCGAGGTCTCCGTGTCAGCGCTCATGCACAGCGCCTAAAGGCTCACAAAGGCAGGGAGGGAGGCTTGTAAACAGTGTAGAACGCCAAACAACTTTAACTCACCTAAAACTGGTTTTTACAAAGCTGCAACCTACTTCAGATAATTTGTTCTATCACAAACAGATTCAGACTGTAGTGCAACAGCTGCGTCATTTTGGTCACTTCAGCTTAGGAAAAATTTGGGATTTTTTTCCATATATATATATATATATATTTACACACACCCATTCCAGCCAGAACTGGAATGGGAAAGGAGTCCCAGTGTAGACTTAAGGCACAAGGGCTGTTTTATCTGACAACTGTGCCACGTTATGGCTCTAGGGATTGCCTTTATTTGACAGGAGAAGTGGTTCGTTGAACAACGGAGATCACGCAATCAAAACAGGTCTCTTCTGCTTTTTCAGAAACACTCATCTTATCTTTTTCCAAGATCCTTTTTAAGAAAGCAGCTACAACAGCATGGCACTAAATTAACCCATAACTCTGTTAGAGAGAGGTTGATGCTGAAAAATCACAACATTTAGCAAATACAGATCACTGAAAACACGGAAGAAATGAACAACATAAACCATAACACCATGAATTCAAATTAATGTACAGGCTTGCCTAAAATTGGATCCTCTGAGGCAATAGCATTCACAGGGTTTTCCAGACAATGCGATCACAAGGCAGCATTAAACTTAAGGTACATGCAGGGATTTCGGCTCAGTCCCAAGGTGGGGTGAAGAAACTCGCAGTACAGCCAGTGCCGGCAGCAGGGCAAGGGAACTATCTGCAGCTACCTCAAAGAACAAAAAGAGGAAAAGGGACTGACTTTTTATGCACGTCATTACTGATGGTGACGTGTCTGTGGCAGGGGAAGGACCAGAAATGTCAGCTCCTGCTGTCACAGTGGTACAGTGCAGGTCAGATCACAGCACCCAAGCACGGACGGTTCTGCCTGCTTACACAGTAAAGAGCTGCTTGGCAGCAGTTTTGCAGTGGGAGGCACAAACAAAATGGTGTTTCTGCAAGGTTCAGCGCGCAGGAAGCTGTGAACACATCTCTGCTTTGCAGTTAAAATTGCAGGAGAGGAGCAGGAACCATAAAGCACACGGCAGACAGTGGGTCTGTACTGCCAGGCAGTGTGCAGCTGCTGAGCACCAGGTGGGGCTAGGAGATGTACTCTGGCCAGCAGCAGCCCTGCGCATTAGTTCATGGAAGGCTCTTGACCCAGATTTGTTAAACGATGCTACCTTTAACTGCACGGGGGACAAAATCTCACATTCACTACACTGCTGAGCCACATAAACAGCATTGCTGTTGGAGTTGCCTTTTTTGCCAGGAGGCGAGCAGGAGGCAGTTGGAACAGGATGGAGGTTTGCGGTGGCATTTCCTTGCTTGGGTTTTCCCCCTGTGTTTTCTAAGCTTCTTTCACATGCTGAGTGGCGTAGCTGTAGTGTATTGAAAGGCTGATAATAAGAAAGATGACATCTGTTTAGGTCACATATTAGATAGGATTAATGCTTCTAAAGACTTACAAGCTACAGCTTAGTACTCTGCTATCTGAACATATTGGCCCTTGGACATGTGATGACTGTCAACTCACGACTTGGTGTTTCCAGAGACTGAGGAAGCTGGACATCCAAGTGACCATGCCAAAGGATAAGCACCCATTCCCTTCTCTGATGCAGGTCAGCTGTGAGAGACTGGGTACTTCGTCCTGCACTGGGACTTCACATAGTTTAGCTCCTCTCCAAGGACCTCTTTGCAAAGCATCTTCTGTCAGAAGAAATGACTCAGCATCGTTGCTTTTGTCGGGTGCAGAGGTGCTGCCCAGCAAAATGAGTATGCTCATTTCAGCTTGCAGGGGTGAAAGAGGAGCACATGCGTTTTTGTACTGGGCAGAATGTTGGCTACAAGTTACTTTATGAGTGAGAAAAGGAACAGAACTCCCACTAACCCACACAACTTACCCATCTCTTCCCCTTCACAAATCATGTGGCTCTCTAGAGCTAGCCCCTTCGGAGGGCCAGGGGAGCGGGCTGCCGCAGACTGCAAGATGACCAGAAAGCACCACTGCCCCACCGTCCCTCAGCCTGCACACAGTACTTGAGGATGCTGCCCAGGGCTCTACCAGAGGCTCACGGGCATTAGTCTCCTTATTTGCAGAGAGTCAGCTGGATCTTGTGACCTATTTAAATAACAAAGCTTTGGAAAGAAGCTCAATAGCCATGTTGTTCTCAACATTTCAGATCTATAGTTCTGAAAAGCACGAAAAGAAAGTTTAGAAACTAAAACTCTTTCTTCTCTCTTACAGTCCTGAAAGGGAAAGACACAAGTGACTGATGCAGCCAGGTTATTTAACTGGTATGGCAGGAGCTGATTAGAATGATTTGTTTCCATCTCATAAACCCACATGCTGCCTCCCTCTCTTTTGCCAATTAACAGTATTACTTAGCACTAATAGACTGCTTTCATTTTCAAGGGGCTTAAGAAGACAAATTAATCACCTCAACATGTCTGAAAGGAACAGATGGCAATGAAGTATTAACATTGCAATTTCACAGTTGGAAAAGCTCCCGAAAGAGGGGGCTAGCCGTGTCTGGAGGGCACCTGGCCCTGCTCCGTGTTTGGAGCCAGGATTCCTGGGTCTTGTCTCTGCACAGAGACTCTGCTTTACTCCAGCCTCACCACACAGTGCTTTTCCTAAACAAAGCTGCACACTTTGTATTATTCCATCTTTAACAGGGAGTAACATCCTTCCAGAAGGCCTCTTACCTCAGCATGTCTCCAGACAGGTCATTACTGCTTTGGATTTAAAAGACTAAATGTCTATCCAATAATGCAATTAGTCCAGCTTGCCATTATTTCTTACTGTCTATAAGCAGAGAAGCAATCAGGAAGAAATACATTCCCCAGTCCATACAGCGGAGACGGTTTTTTTCCTCCGAAACATCTGTGGTTACAGCTGGGCACAGAACAGGTGATTGCATTTTCCTCCCCACTCACTCCAGTCTCAGAGGACCACGAACAGCATTGCTTCGTGGGGCCTTTTGGCTCAGCTGTACAACACACAATTTCTTAAGCTATGTGTAGCAATGAAGAGCTTATTCTAGAGCAGAGGTTCCTAAAGAGGAAAAAGAAAAAAAAAAAAAGGGGGGGGGGGGGTGAGACTTGTGGCCATCCTTGACAGAACCAGCTCAGAATCCAGGCTGTAGCAACTAGCAACTGAAAGGTCACTTCCAGCAGCATAAGGCCAAAGGCAAATTGACACTTTCCAGAGAAGACCAAATAAACAAACACAATGATTTTAGAACAGATATGACATTGACTAAGCAACTCTCCAGGGTGTTTTTTTGTTTGTTTTGTTTTTGTTTTGTTTTTGAATTAATTGACTTAACTATGGAAGGTTTTTATTTAAAGCATTGAGAAAATAGTCTATTTCAGTTATTAACCCTATAGCCAAAGATAGTCTCAAATTACAACTGTACAATGATAATGAACTCAGTCAGTGGCAAATGTCTGACAGGTTTTGGCCTCTGCTCCAGGAACGGTAACAGTAAATATGGTGATACGTCTCCTTTGTTACTAGAGCAAGATAATAATTCAGGGTGAAATGAATTATAACTTTTTCAGAGCTGTTCCACCAGCATACTGACATTGTTATCAATTCCCTTCAATCTGTGCTGAACCATTGACCTAAGCATCTCAGCCCATTTTCAGTCCCATAGCCATCAAGTAGCATTTACAGTTCAATCCTTCTGGAGACATTAGTTACCATCTAGGGTGACTTACCATATCCAAAAAATTGCATTCGTATGTGGCTGTTCCCATATTTCAGGGGAAAGAAAGAGCACTGTGGCAAAAGTGTTAAAGTCTCCAGTCCTGGAAACTGAGGATTTGTGCCAAATGCAGTTCCAATTTGATCAGCTGTAAATGGTATGCGAGCATTCAGGCTGGAAAGCAGAGGAAACGTGATGCAATGCAAACTGGTTCTCAAATGGGCTCAGGAAAATACACTCTGATTTCACCCTTGCTTGACAAGCATCTAGGTTTAGCATTGACCCACTCAACTATAAATCTAGAGCAAGTTCTCCTTCTACTTTATTTATATTTAAAAGCAGAACGAAATAGATTTTGATTTTCCTAAGTTAGGAAGCATTCAAAAACAGAGATACAGTTGTCACATTTACAAGAGTAACACTTGAACAGATGTCTAATATGAAGAATACTTAATGTACAACCTGGCTCTATTTAAATCAAAAAAAATTTGAACCCAAATGCAGTCAATCCAAATTCTTTTTTTTTTTTTTTTTTTTTTAAAAGAGGCATCCACCATACAAATGAAACAACTTATTTTACCCATGTAGTTAACATTCAGATGAGTAGGTTTTTTTCCCAAATGTCCACTAATATGTCTTGTATTTTAATCCTTTCCAAAAGCATAGGAAATCCATAGATACAAACACTATTTTTGTTACCGACAGCTTTCACTTCAAACAGGCTCTACACTACATCTGCATTACAGTATAATAAAAGGTTTCTCACTGGGAATTTTAATTGTTTTTGGGAGGAAAAAAATCCTTAAGCTGCCCGCATGACCAAGGCACTCAGAACAAATAATCTTATTTTAAGCTGTACTTTGGTGAAGACACAAAGTCTCCCTTTCAGAGACTTGACGTCAGATCAGATGGGGAACACAAGGCAGGTGAAGATTACATGCAAACTGTCCTCTGTGGCTTATGTCACAAAGTAAGCACTGTTCAGGATAGATGCACATATAAAGAACTCACTGGAAATTACTTTTAATATAAGAGGAAACAAAACTGCTTATGATTCGTAGGGTATGATAGTGTGACAGACTTATGAACAGCTTTTGCTTCATGTCTTCAAGAAACAAGCATTCAATAAGTAATTCACATTACACGAGTCATCTTTGGTAATACTTTACATTTGCGTCAGTTGGTAAACATCAGTTCTGCATATTCAGAGTAATTCATCGTAACTACAAAAAAGTCTGAGAGTTGCAGGAGCATCCTCCAACTACACATCAGCTTGCAAAGGGATGAGTTCAGGCTAGTAACACCAAAATTACACCACAGAATTGTGTAGCAAAAGTTACAATTACTTGTAATACAACATTACACTAGTTTGTCATTTTGTCTACAGCTCAAACGGGTTTATAGTCAGCATTAGCATAAATTAACAGCAGAGTAGCTATCAAAACTTAGGGAGTAGGATGGAAAGCTACGAATTTTGATTAAAGCATCATTTTCTAACTCTGTTTCCTAACCCTGAATTATTAAAATACAGAAAAAAAATCAACATTATTTTAAAAAGATGCATCATTTAGAAAAGAGGTCTTATTCCTTACAGTATTATATAAAACTAACATAAAAGAATGAGTGCTACATTAAATACAGTCAAAGCAGTCAGATGGCATGATGGACATACAGCCCTATGTCCTCTGTTATATGGCCCAACCATGAGTTTTTCCTTGCTTTGCTGTGTATTTGATAGCCACTGAATTTTCCCACTTATCCTGAAGTGGATTGTCCACATGTACCGTGTTAACACTTAAGAGCCAACATTTATTTACATCTGGAAAAAAAAAAAGCACGGCTATCCTACAACTATGCTCACTCCACTGCAGTACTGGAACGAGCACAACAGCTTGGATATCTCAGGGAATGCATCATTGTTCTGAATGGTCTTTTCTTCCCTGTTTTATCAGAAGATGGCTCCTTATTGAAAGGATCCTCATTCCTTTTCCCAGCCAGCTGAACATGCTCTGTCTGGAATTGTTCTATTTGAATCTCAAGATGTTTTTGAATGGCTAAACCAAGGACTTCTGGATCTACAGATGCCCCATACACTTCCCACGTCATTCCTTCATCATCCCATCTCACTTCACGTACTGGAGATTTGGGGGCCTCCAAGTCTTGCTCAAGGTTCACCTCTGGGAACACGTGTGAGTGGCCTTCTGCTGCAGCTGCTGGGCTTGTTGCCACAGATTTGCATTCCACAGTGGGAAGAGTTTGTACTTGGGCATCTCTACGCTCAAGAGCCACTTTCAGTCCTTTGGTTAAATCATTCACAGAGGTCATAGTCCACATATCCTTAGTTTTCATTACCATGTCTGTACCTTGCTGGCTGCTAAAGGCAACACAGGCAGCCTGTGGTTCTGCAGGAGCTCTCTCCTGCTGAGTACAGTGTTGAACATGCTGCAGTTGTTCTCCAGGAATGCTACAGCACTTCAGGACTCTCTTGGCATCCAGGCCTGATTCACTTACTGAAGACACAAGCTTGGGATATGTCAGAATGTCTGAAGTAGAAAAGGAATGAGAATAGCCAGGTACTGCCTGCTCTTTTCCCGACTCGCTAACTGAGCATACCAACCGCGGAACAAGTTGTATAGATGGTATGGGCAAAGAATGGCAATAGGCAGGGACAGTGGCATCTACTTTCATACAAGAGTCCTGCCTTATATTACAGGGCACTGCAGAATTGTTATGAACTGTCATCACCACGGGGGAGTATGCAGAGTTTGGAATATTACCATAAGTCAGACCACCATGAATAATCCCGGTGGCTTGGCTGAACATCGTCCTGTTTGAGAAACCATTTCCAGGCATGTGGGGTCCAAGAACAGCACCGTGAAATGTTCCAGGATCTGTGTAAATGGTAGTATTACGTGGAATACCACCGCTGTCGAAGCTATTTGTGGGTACTTTTTGGTCTCTAGGTAGAGCTGGAAGATGAGTCACAAGGTTTTGATAGTGAGTTGTATTTTCATTTGTTTCTGATACATCTCTCTCCAATTGAAAAGACATCCTCGCCACTGATGGGCCATGCCTGCTGCTAGAAGAACTTAGGCTGGAATGAGTAGCACTGGTTTCTATGTAAGCAACATAACTCTGCTGTTTGCAACTGCAAGTTATGTCTGAGTGGCTTCTGTGAAGGGCAGCTCCTGGTTCTTCCATTTTACACATGCTATGCTGGTGTACAATGCAGGCTGAAGAAACGTTCTCAACAGTACTGCTCTTCACACACATCTTAGTGTCACCCACTTCCCAGGATGCTGGGGTCTGTTCAACGATAAGAAAATGGTTTGTAGGCTTGCATCTGCTCTGTGAATTGTTATCAGGTGACTGATCGCTCATGGTTTGGACCACCGATTCATCTGGTCCCATCAACCCAGACTGTGAGAAGGACCATCTCGGACTTGGCACACTCCTGGCATAACTCTCATTTCCCAGGGTTTGGAAGACAGTGCTGCTATGGCTTTTCTTAAGCTCCTGTTTGTTGCTTTGCCTTTCCTCTAAACTTGATTGCCCAGCACAGATCAGACTTGAGGAGCTCTTTGACAGGGGGTGACTGTTGACATTCAAGAGACCATGACAAGTAGAACTTAGCGTGTCCTTGTGGGAATGAGTGTGGAGCTGGTGGCTGTCAGCTGACATGGCAAAAAAAGAGAAATCTGCAAGAAATGGTGGAGGAGAAAAAGAAGCAATTAAGAAGGAAATATAAAAAAGTTCTCCTTGGTTTCTACCTTTTAACAATAATCATCTAAACTATGCCAAGTACCATTTCCCTTGAATTTACTGGAGCCATTTTTTGGGACAGAGATATCATATAAGTTAAGCAAAGACAGGTATATTTTTAAACAAGATAGCTTTTCACTGTGATGTTCATCAGGCAGCAATACTAACTGTATTGTCAAAACAAGAAACCATTCAGTTTTTAGTCTCTTGATGTCGTCATTTCAGAAGTTACTGAATCACCACTGGAGTTTTCAAACACAAACAAGATCTTCCAAATCTAAACAACTGAACAAGTTCTCCCTTTTTCCTCACCCTTCCTAGCAAGCTTCTTTGGATTTCATTTCACAGGAGGATCAATATATTAGTCAACTGTTTTTCCAAATAGTTCCCATACAAATGTACAGTAGATGTGGGCAAAACTGTTTCGACCACCTGTGATAGAGAAGACGTGACATGAAAATAATGAGCCCTGCCAGGTCTGCGTGGAGTCAGTGCCAGTGCTGCCAGAACCAGCAGTGCTGCAGAGCACAGGGCGAAGATACCCAGCTGGCCCACAACATGGTCGGTGTGCCTTCTAGCTTGTGCTTACCACTGGCACAATAGGAGGTGGCAGCAAAGAGGGATCCAGTGAAAGGCTGGAGGTGAAATTCCCATAGGAACCACTGAGCTGGATGGAAAATCTGCATCTCAGTACAGAGTCTGTCAGAGGTACATGCTTCAGTGCATGGCTTGGGCTTCTTTCGCCAATCACCTTTGGAAATCCACTAGTTTATACTGGCTGTGGAAGGTACATACTCACTGCACCAGAAACAAGGTAAAAACAAAACATGAAAATCTTTAACCAAAGTATTGCAGTTCTTCTGTCCTATTTGTAATGCATGGAGTCACTGCTGTTGTTGGAAGACACTTGCTTCTACTGGTTAATATACTATCCTTTTGTTATCCTTTTGTTGCTCTTACAAATTGTTAACGTACATTAGCACATCCACATTTAAGAGAAGTTGTCAAAGTTTGAGTCTAACCAGATTTAGTCGTTCATTTTTTTAAATTGAATCAGATTTTCCACTGACTACTCACATTCCCTTGGCATCAGAGGTCTCTCTGTATTTGTATAGCAAGTTATTTTAATATGCAAGTATATCTATATCTATCTATACACAGACACATATGTATAAAAATACATCTCTTTCCTAAAAGAACTCATTCTGTTGAACAGAAAAATCTTGAGCTTTTATTCTTTGCTTCAGATAAAGCTTCCAGCTCAAGTACTACTGGGCAATTTGCTGCGCAGAAGTACAGTGGAAGCCACAAGTTCTCATTTTAGAGAACTTTCTATCAGGTGTGCTCTATACACTCTGCCTCCCTGGCAGGACTCCTACAGAAAACGTTCACAATTTCTTGTGAACTGCATCACTGAGGAAATGTGTGGAACAAGACAGCTATGTACATGTGGAGGACAAAAGCACTGTTAATGTAACAGGAGAGTTCACTCATAACACCAAGAGATCAGTGAGGGCAAGGGAGCACATTCAAACCTCTCAGTGAGAAGCTTTTAATGTGATCCTTTTAATATGACTCTTTGAGCCTGTAAATATCATCTGCCAACATAACTGATAAAGACCACACCTTTTGCTCCATCTACAAACCAAGAGCTCTACCGCTGATCCAAACAGCCATCAGTGCTTACATTTGTAAGTCCATTTTCATTGTTAACTTTGGCAAGCTAATATTCATCTTGCAACTTTCCCATCACTTGAAATCCATCTGGGTTGGCTCTTTTTCATAATGAAATTACAGCGAGCATGACAACATTTAAAATAACAGTATTTGGAATCACTTCTCTGAGAAGCATCTTGTTATGTGCTTTGTAGTAGGGACTTGCAATTGGCAGCAATGTCCTCTAGCATTAGGGTTTGCTCAAATTTGGACAAAACTGTATGCCAAAAAAAATAAACAAGGCAATTTCCCCTCCTTTATTCATATTTGTTCAGTTAGAAGTTAAACTCATTATGGACTGCAACCACAGCAAGCCTGCTCTATATGCCATGCAGCCTCTCTGGCCTGTGGGACTCCACCAACTGGTGGCATCCAAGGATAACAACAAAAGTGTATTTTCTTCCAGGAATGAAATTTCAGATTCCTGGGTTAGAGGCACTGCTGAGTGCAGCTGCAGTCAAAAGCAATCACTTCTCGCCTGGCTGGCCACTGATATACTTCTACAAGTTTTTCAGAAGCCCCCACAAAATCTCACTCAACACTTAGAAGAGAAGCACAAGCTGGGAAAGGGACAGTTTTAAAATACTTCACTCATCCCCTCCTCCAGAATGTTATCTATCCTGCAGCCACTTATACCTATGGGTATAGTCTGCCACATAGAGTTCAAAGGAGTCAATAGGATTAAACACCAGAGCATAGCTGTCCGCAAGGTGAAGACCTTATATTTAATCTCTTTACAAGATAACACCTGCAAAGGCTCTCACACACATGGGATGAAACGACATTTACTAATGGAAATCCTGTAACAAATATTGAGTCTCAAGTGAAAGAAAGCTTCAAATGTATCCTGTTGTAAATGCTATAAAGCTATGGAAGCTTTGAAGAGCTCTCTCAGAAAGTTTACAAGATTCAAATGTGTATACATAGACAGACACCAACATCTCTGCTTTCTTTATGTAGCATTTCTGCAGAAACCTGTGTAACTAGAGGTGACGCAAATTTCAGTTTGATTCATCATCCGAATGAGGAGCAGAAACACATTCACCTGAATGAAATAGGTCAAATATACTGACATCACTGAAGACAAAATCCAGTGTGATGTTTGCAATGAAACCTTCAAGGAGAACACTTTAGAGCTGTATTTTTGTCCCACTCATATAGACTCCAACTGCAGCTGAAATCATAACTAAACATGGGCCAACACTACACATCTTACATGCATATAAATACACATATAACATTATAACCAACAAGTATCAACAGCATTTGAATATCATCTTTGCTCAGATATACAAGTGTTCCTCCTTGCTAGCACAGTTGTAACCATTATCCTCTGACTTTGGGACCTTAAGAACCAATATAAGCAAACAGCAGTTAAGTAAAACAGCACCTCACCAGAGGCTTTAGGACATAGCTAAGTATGGGGAAAAAAATGAGTGAAAAAGAAAACAAAGCCCCATTCAAACAAGATGAATCAGCTTCTTTTAGAATAATGCACTTTTCTACCATGTTGAAGTCCAAAGTTACATTTTCACTGACAGCCCCAGTTACAGGCCACCCACTGCTTTCCCCCTCCGCTGCCTGTTCCTCTCCCACTCTGCAAAGACCTATGAGCCCTTACACAACCACCACATTTTGCCCACCTGGCACAGGCAGGGCCTGAGCCGGACATGCACACGTGGAGCTCTGGAGGAGGCGATGGGTGCAGAACAAATGGCTGGTAGACCTGGCCTTTGCTCACCTCTGCTGCAGCCAAATGTTCCCACTACATTTCACATTAGCGTGAGTGAGCACACAGCTGTGTCACAAACTGCATCAGTATGCTGACCCAGATTTTTTTTTTTTTTTTAACTGGCTTAGCACTCGCTATATCAGATCATCAGTCCAGCTGAACATCCAGCCACATTGATCACTAATATCAGCACAGGAAGGAAACAGAAAAAGGCCATCCCCTCTGCAGAAACAGACTGACCAGTGCAACCCAGAGCAAACCTGCACACTTGGTGCCTTTCTTCTTAAGACTTCGGAAATGACATGCAATTCCACACCTGCCTTCCCCAAAAATCTTCATTTCACTTGCACCATGCTGGAGATGATTCCCCAGAGTATACAAAGACTCTTGCATGTACATAAACCTCCCTACAAGAGGCAGCACAGTGCTGCACGTACACATGCTAGAGATGCTGTCCTTCCTACGCGAGTTCATGCAGGCTGCATCCAGCTGATGACTTCTGAGAAGTGGAAGGAAGCAAACATATCTGGGTGGGTACACCAACTTTTTTTTTTTT
>VXAA01001019.1:183963-221547 GCA_013399115.1 Anseranas semipalmata | reverse complement strand
TTTTTTTTAAATCAGGTAGGGGCTGGAGACTGGTACTGAGAATGGTGCAACACTTTTTAAAAAACAAACAAAACAAAAATGAAAACATGGAACCTCTCTACTATAGTTTTGTAGTCAAGCAATGCCATTGTATTTTGTGTCTTTTGTGCGTTTCCAGCTAACCAGGAATTGGATTACCAACATGAAACATGAGCACAAACACAGCTAACTTGGTGGGTATTTAGGGACCTGAAACTCTGCACACATTGGGTGAAGACTGTTTTGCTTAACTTTGTTGTTTTTTTGTTGTTGTTGTTTGTTTGTTTAAGGAGATGTGTAATTTCTAGGACAGTAATTGTATTCAAAAATACCTATGGTAGATTCTGAGTTGATGTGAGATTTTCATTTGGAAATTCAAAGGAAATCCGCACCTGAATACACAAAGAAGATGACTTGAACTTTGAGGCAGACACCTTGCTATGAATATATAGAAAATTGTTAGACAAGCAGAGAAAGGATTAGGATAGAAATGGAATTAACATCCACTATTTTTGGCTTAGCTTCAGATAGCTTATGAGGGGATCTAGTCTGCTTTCACTAATTCCACTGAACTACTTTCAAGCAACAAATGTGTATTTTGCTATGACTTATGATTAAAGTTGTGACCTATTTAAGGCACTAGTAAATTTAGTTTCAGAATATTAAATATCATGTATGTTATCAATTGAAATATTCACTGACAAATGAACTATAATTTTCAAATTCTTCAGCATTTTTATATTGCACACACATACTTTTAAGTACAATTTTGACAACAAACAATTGGATATAAAGTGGAGTAATTCATTACAATCATGTCAATATAAAGAGCAAGCTTTCATGTAATAAACAATACCACATGATAATTCAGTATGATCATATTTAGCTCCTGCATCATGTATTTGGTAGTGATTGCCTTCTTCCCTGCATTGGCAGGCTTCATAAGAGTGTTATGATAAACAAGGCAAAACAAAACAAACCAGTTTTCATAATGGGGATAGTAACATGGAATATTGGCATATGTTAGAGGATATGTTAATAACTAAAGAAATCTAGCCATGCTTGCATTTCCTCCAACAAGCAAAGGAAGAAAAGTGTCATGAAAGTAATACAGCAGCTGGATCCTTTATCCCAGAAAAGTTTGTTTTTTTTTTATTCTGAGCGGTGTCTCAAGTAAAAATCTGCACCATAACTTAGCAAGTTCTACCACAATTACTATTCTCTTACATAACTACTCTGTCACTACAATAATTGAAAAAATATTGTGATGCAGTATGAATCTCCCAACATGTTAAACAATACAAGTTAGTTGCAGAATTTGAGACAAAGAGGAATTTCACGTAAAAATTTAACAGTATTTACTAGAAGAATATATACAGTGCCAGAGGCTTTTTTCTCTAACTTTTCAATGGTTTATTTTTCCTTTATATAACTTTGATGGCAAACCCACAAACCAACAAGACCTGTAATAGTGATTGCACACTGTTTCCCCTTCTTCACCTTGCTGCTCTTACAATCAAAAAAATAGCTATTTTTTAGAAGCAGAAAAAAATCTTCCTACATTTTATGTTATGCTTTTAAAACCAGCATCTGACTACAAAATAAGTGATAAAATCAGAGTCAGCTATAGAGATGAGAGCATTAATATGCACACGGGGAATTTGGAAGAGTAGGGTGATTTGATCCATACCAGAAGTTTAGGATGGCAATTGTTAATTTCAGGTACTGACCAGGACCCTCGATGGCAAGCTGCAGCACTTTGAGAAAACATGCAGCATTAAGGGGTTGCAAGGTCTTTGCCCAGAATTCGCTATTTCCCTTGTATCATTCTGGTCCCATTGTGCACCAGCACTTGTTAACCTGTACAATAATCAGCTTCGTAAGAGAAATGCAGAATTTCTGCAATAGCACCATACTCAAAGACAAACACATGCATCTTTCATACCAGGAGAACAATGTGATTTTAATTAACTTACAAGATTTACTCGAATAGAAGGCTGCTATATCTAGGTTCTTAACACTCTTTAATCTTACTACAGACACCATGGTTATAAATTTGAAAAGGCAAGAGCAGTTTATTGTTAAAATAACATAACTTTCATTCCAACCTGACTGGCAGCTGTTAATTTCTCAATTCTGCCTACTCAAGTTACCTTGGGTACCAGAAGCAATGCAGCACATCCACACTGTGTTCTCTTCAGGCCTGCGATGCATCTTCATTGTTAGTGTCTACAACTGAACTTCTGAGACAGATATTTACCATAAGACAAATGATACAGAAAGAAATGTTTTCTAATAAGACATTAATTTCTTTTAGAGATATACTCATTTTGAAGAGACTCATACCAACAAAATTAAAGGTTTGAGTATGGTCACATCTAAAAATTTGGTCCTGCCTGCCCATATTGAGAATTACTGGTAACTTGCACAAGATAAGAAAGATCTGTTCTGCACTTACACGAAGATTGACATGCTACTTTATAAGACTTTATGAAACCCAAGGATCTCTCCCTTCCTTTACTCCCCTCGAAGAAATAGTCCATTAACAGTAATCACTAACATCTACTGTTGGGCGGGGAGAGTCAAACCACTTGAAAGGCATTGGCAAAACAGGATTAGCCATGTTAAAAAGCTTAGAGATTCAAGTGTCTGGGATTAGTTTTTTGTGGTTTCAATTGTTATTTTATTTTGGTGAGGTGTAAGGGAAAGGAAGAAATAGAGGAGTTAAAACAGGGGAAAAGATCTCTCTCATCAAGGAACTTCAAGGACTTTCTCTAAATTCTGTAAATTTAACTAAATCAATGCAACTAGATTAACGCAGAATCAGGTTGAGATCCCAGTTACTTAACCTTTAATCCAGCATCTTCCTTTAGGCTTTCCATTTTGGAATAGCATTATATATTGACTGTGCCTTGTTCAGTTAAATCTACTAATGCCCTCTTCTACATATTTTGGGTCATCTTATAATATTTCCAAGTATCAGACAGATCTACAAAACAGACTGATCTGGGCATCTACAAGTACCATCAGATGCACACAACAGACAAGTGCATACTGCGTATGTGAATGGGATTATTTTTCAGTTCTGACAGTACATTGCTGCTTTCCCTGCACCACAAGAAGCACTGGTGACAGTGGTAATCACCATAACTCCCTTGTAGGAAGAGGAAGAGAAGTACCTTTGGCAGGCTAGAAAACATGAAAGCAGAAGAGTTATGACACTCAGTGCTCAGCACAGCAAA
Organism: Anseranas semipalmata; assembly: GCA_013399115.1. Taxonomy (NCBI): domain Eukaryota; kingdom Metazoa; phylum Chordata; class Aves; order Anseriformes; family Anseranatidae; genus Anseranas; species Anseranas semipalmata. The sequence goes on along the minus strand of VXAA01001019.1, from coordinate 218,287 downwards.
AACACAGATCGTGTGTGTCTTACATTCATAGAAGCTGACTATTCATATTTTCTCTTCATTTCTGTTAATTATCACTTTGCCTGTCAGACTTGGCTTAAAATTTCCAGCCCTGACTTTCTTATCTTTCCACCAGCTGAAGCTGAGTGTGCTGGACAGACATCTCTGTGTTAACTCTGTGTGTGGCAACAAGATGAAGAAACAGTACCCTTTTTACTGGTATTAATAAACCTCAGCTATTTCCTTATGTAGGACCCAAACAGAGACCTCTTCCCCCAAATGCTGAAGTTACCACGGGTAGCCTGGTCACCAATGACCTCACCAGACGATAAAATAGTTGCCATGTCAGAAATGAGTAGGTTCAAACATTTGTTCATACATACAACTCCAGGCAGAATAACAAGACCAGTGTGTCCACAATTACCTCCAAAAAGTCATGTAAGAGGATGAGCATTCCCTTTTAAAAACAGTGGGCACAGCCCATGGCCCTTCTGGGCGAATCTGCCACAAGCAGGCATGAAAGCGAGCTGCGTGTTATTTTGGGAATCAGTCTTAGTTGTTCATTAATGTACTTATCCTCTGAAGTGAGTAAAACTCAGCTGTTAGATGGGAAAGAGAAATTCAGTAGCCCAAGGCTGAACCCTAGATACAAGCAGGCTATGAGGTTGTTTAAATCACTGCACATTTGAAAGAGTTTAAGCACTTAGTCGGAGGCAGTAAATAAACATTCAGAACCAAGCCCAAGAAAAATAAAAGGCTGAAATGGCCATGGCAAAGTCTGAGCCAAGAAATAGTAGCTGGTAAGTCTAAATTCTGAAGTGAGATTGCCATGGGAGATAAGGCTGAGAAGTATGAACCAAAAGGAGGCTATTTTTATGATAGCTTTAACTAAATTCCCAAGAAGGAGAATTCACACTGGGCTGTAAATAGCTTATTGGGAAACCAGACGGGGGTATCCACAAGGGAAGCATGCGTTGGGATGCAGTCCTGACACCACCACACGATGCATTGCACAAGTGTGCGTCCTCTTCACCACCTTTCTTTGATTAATCATCTGTCCCAGAAACAACTTTAAAGATCTGCTTAGGATTGTGATCTTTAGAATAAATTTGTATGCAAAACATTACTGCCACTATATCTCCCTGTATACACAGATCTATCTACCTCACTGTACAACTTGCCCTAGAATATACCTGACAGAGCTAAAACACCAAGAGATAGTGCTTGATGCTTGAGACAGTCATGCTTGATGCTTACTCTTAATATAGTGACAGCTCACTTCTTTATAGCTCACCTCTTCAGTCAAAAGAGTTAAAACTTTTAAATTAAAAATAGAATATGCTGATATGCTCATGTAATCAGATGGTTTCAGCATCTGGGGCTTTAAAAAACATCAAGTATCATGAGATCAGACAACACTGACCTAGAATCATGCTTACAGTGAACAGTGTGTGCCTACAGAAGTGGTACATTAATCAAATTGCCTTGTTGGTTTAAGCAGAACAGAATTATGCAAAATGAAACTTAATTCAACTGCCAGATCTATGCTAGTAAGAATTGCTAGCTACTGATATCCACTGGCATTACAGAAGTCCCATGAGAAAAAAATATTTCATAATTTATTTAGGAATTAATCTTTAATGCACAAAGTTTGCAATGACCTTTCTACATTTGGATTTATTTCGAAAAGACAGACATTAGTGAACCTTTTCCTCTTCATAGCAGAGGATCAAAACCTATTCCATCACATGTACGAACTAGGAGAGGACAGGGTCAGTCTGGTAACAAATGACCCATCTTCCTCAGAGCTCCCTTTTTGGGTCCACTCTTCAGTTGCAAACAGCATGCCCCCAGAGCAAACCCACTGATCTTGAACTGTGTAAGAACACATGGCTATAGCTTGCTCAGCAAGCCTCTACCCATCAGAGGCCCAAGTCTGCAAACTGCATGGATCACAGCTACTTGCGAAGCATCATAAACATAAAAATCATACAGAAAAACAGAAGTCCGGCTACAGCCTGCTTCCAATCTCACAGCAAGGGAGAACAACTACATATTAATGCAACCTGCTTACAAGAGGCCAGCAGTTTGCACATCTAAAACCCCACCCAAACTGGAGAAATGACTAAAATATCTACTTGCAAATTCATGTGTCTTAGTAGAAAATACTCAAATCATCTTCTTTGGTGTTTACTTGAAAGCTTAATAGCAACAGTTAGAGGAAAGAGATGAACTCAGCTTGGCTCAGCCTCCCTGCCATATGGATATCCTAGCTTTAACTTCAGGATTCAGCACTGTAGTTAGTTACTTCAGATTACGAGAGCAATCAGATACTAAGATACTCCACCCTGACAAATTAACATGCACCTGACACCTAAAGCTCTGTCACAATCTGTGCGACTCGATGGACAGTTAGCATTTGTGTGCTCTGTGCTGACTGGAAGGAGGTGGCCAAAGCTCAGAGCTGAGCCTTCATCTAATATGCCAGCTTCCTAGAAAAACTTATTCACTTGGGCTCAGTGTTACGCTGCTAGCAACCACAGCTTTACAGCTAGTTAGGGTGGCAGACAAAGCAAGCTCAAGTCTGCCTCAAAAATACTAGCTAGATACTGCCAGAAGTACGGCACCTTCTGTGTCTGCATATCATCCTTAATAGAAGGATGGCAATTCCTACAGTGGCATCAAACAGGAGTAATGCTGACATAAGCAAAGGTAACAGTAATCTGAAGCTCTCCAAACATCTGTTAGGTTAAGAGAAAACATTTCCAGATTGACAGATGCCCCACTGAAACAATCAAAGATGGTTCATTCTTCTTTTCCATGTAGTAGTCGTCTCTTTCCTGCCTAAAAAAAAGCCCTCATCTATCCAGTTATCTAGCAAGACCTAGTAGTTTACCCTCATTTCTTGGTCCTTCATTTTTCCCTGCGATATACCAAGGGCTATCAAAAACACTCATTCTTTAAATTACAATGTTTATGATTATACACAAAACACTGGAGAACAGAAAGACTCAAAAAGGCAATCCAACTACATCCAGAAGTTGCTCTGAGCAGTGATAAGGAACAGAAGACGACTGACTTCTAGATTATAAAAAAAGAATTGCTCGGTGATTAGAAAGAGGAAACAATTGCCTTCTGCTTCTGTGTTTACTGACATACTGTATAACCTTGAGCAAGTCATTCACTTTGTGACTCAGTTTACTCATCCGTGACTCAGGGATTAGATGCAGAAGCCCCTGATGTAGGAATTTAAGGCTTAATTCATGATTGTGGAGCACTCTGAAATCCCAGGATGAAAGATACTAAATCTAAGACACCGAGAAGAACATATACGGTCCCTTCTTCCATAATATTTGGTTTGAAACAAATAAATAGAGCATCTCTTTACACGAAATTCTTGCTGCACTTGCAGAAAACTCATCTAACCAGTCCAGTTCAGGTACTACGCATGCCTCAGAAGCATCTGCTTAAAGCACCCCCTCCTCCCAGCATCAGGTCAGGAGGAATAATCTTAAGGATTCCAAATAGATAAAACCAGCATTAACAGTAGTTTTATTTCACCAGAACCAACAGAATTTCTCAAATAGGTGTCAGATATATGTTGTATATCATATAAGATGTATAGTATGCATGCTAATATCAGCTATATTACGCACCAATGATTTATTATAAGTAGATTCATTATACCTTTATAAGCAGAGCTGCCACAACTGGAGATCATGTTGTCCTGCAGAGCTTCATTCACTTACAAGCTTTCATTTACTCTGATGAACTTTCCATGGAAATCTCTCTGGCAGGAACTACATAGGATTCTGTGACAAATTAAGGCTTCAGTTCACATTGCAAGTGGTCTTTTCCATATACTTAAGCTGGAAAAGACGTGTCAATCTCTATCCAGAGTGGTAAGTGGTGGTACACATATATTCATGTAAGTATGGACTAAAAAGAAGTCTATTCAGTCATGTTTTATAGCATTGCTAAAAGTTTTTGTCCTACTGTAGTATAAGCTAGCTTTGAAACCATACAAGCAAAGAATACAGCAGAAACTGGGAAGAATAAGTTTCCTTTACAAAATTGGTATTTCAACACCAAAAATAGTTGTTATGCCAATGTATGATATCTCAAAAAAGCAACTGTCCCAGTTACTCTGTGGTCTAATCAGACCTATGTGGTCAACCGTTGTCTATAGCTTTCAGAAACAGGAAATCTCTCTCTACTCTCTCAGGACTGAGAGAGAAAAAAGCATTAGAGCTTGGGTAGAGGAAGGTCCATGCTCACAAAATGCTATCCAAAGCTTGTTTGACACCAAAGACCATAGGGGAAAGAAAAAAAAAAAAGACACAAAGATACAGAAAAGCAACAGACTAAAGCTTGCAAATATTTTCTCAAATCTGTGAATATGAAGAACTTCCTTAAGGAAGTATGTTTACACCCTTCTCTGTGTAAAAAAAGGAAGTGTCCCCTCCTCTTGGCTAAACTCAACCACAAAATGAGCTGCAGAATTCTCTACTTTCTTATTAACATTTAGTAATGTCAGGAACACAAAATACTGAGGTATAAAGAGAGAGTGACTCAGGAACTGCAAGACAATGCAGGTTCCTGTGATCACCAGGGTAAAGGAAGATCTCACCTGTACTACCTGGACAGCTGGAAGACAACTCATTAAGCATCTCCTGTTAACTGCTAGCAATAAGATGCCAGTTATGAAGAATTGTTAAGCCTGTTACAGGAATTCTTTGCTCTTCAAACATTTGTTTGAACATATACAAGACCCAAGTGGACAAAAGCCTAAGAAACCTGATCTAGCCTCTTAGCCATCTCTGCTTTGAGCAGGAGTTGGAATAATTGAGCTCCCAGTGTCTCTTCAAAACTGAATGATTCAATTATTTTTGTTTCCATCACTTTGTGTTTTCATCTGTCATTGCCAATGAGAAGCTTCTCATCTTGAGTCTCAAAAGCAACTGGAACGTGTGACCATTTTGCAATATTAAACCATTTGTTTAACAGTTTAGTGGAATTTGCAGCTTTTACTGAAACAAGGTAAAACAGGAATGAGTTTTGAAAGGAACCAGAAAAGTGATCCCTGTGTTATATGGGCAAGGTGATACATATGAAGGAGGCAATGAACTCCAAAAGTTTATTTTCCAATATGTTAACAACTTTCTTGTTACTAAATCAACAAAAGCACTTCACTCTTTCCATAGTTTAGAGGGCATTTCAGAACCAAATAGAGCTGCCGAAACAAGATTTATCTTTTTCCTCAACAACATTTTAAGACAAACTTATCCACCCTGTACATTCACCCCACTCAGTCACAAACACTGAACCTTCCAGCAGATTCTTTGCAGGAAGCAGTAAGATAATTTTAAAAGCCTAAAGACAATCCAGTTCAGAATAGTTAGGGTGGTTTTGTGCATTCATTGTCTCTCCAATTTCCACTTCAGGTTTGCATAGTTTATGAGTCGAAAAAGAAGTTGAGTTGTCCAGTTCAGCTCAGATGAACTGGGTTCCATCAGTCTTATGCGCCGTTGACTGGAGTAAAGCTTCTGCAAGCCAAATGTAGGTCTTGCATCTGCTCAATCCCATTAACCTTCATTTGCACACTCAGGTGTGCCCTTGCTAAAGCTTAATTAGCAAATATTCTGCAGATGGAGAAAGACTCAACTCCTTTCTCTGTTTTGTATCAAATCCACCATGCATAAGAGTAAAGCCATAATTTTGGAAGACACAGACGTACAGAGGGACAGGCCATTTCAAAGGTGGTCTTTCTTACAGTGCTTTATAGGTGCAGGATGACACTTTGAAATAACTCACATGCTTAATGCTCACACTGAACACCATGCCAGCAAAGACCTGGCTGATGTTGATTTCATTTAGCTAGCCTGCACCTACTCCCATATTCTAAACAAGTATATACACCTAAGCAGTCTCAAAGTGATTTTTTGGAGGTTCCTGTTGCTGAAGATAATTGCCCTGAGTGGAACTTTGTTCCAAAGATCTTTAACAGCTTTAGTAAAGGATAGAGAACATCTTCTCCACCACCTACTAAAGAATTGAAGGATATTGCTACAGGACAGTTCTTAACGTATGTATGAACTATCAGCTGCATAGCTTCAGATCTATTCAATAGTTTTAACACATCCGTAAGAAATATCACAAAGATCTTAACCAGAGAAGGGCTCCTTTAAAACCTCTGTTCACTGCCGTCTCATTGTATCCCTCCTGCAGATATTCCTGACCACTGTACTCCAACATTTATTTTCATTCCCCCCCGCTCTTTTTGCTTTTACAGAAAAGAGATCTCTTGCCACTGAAACATCACCTGCCCCCCTATTAGGAGTTTGGATGATTCAGATCTTCCAGGCTTTTTAATAGCTCAGAGAAGTGCTTTCACATACAATACTGTACATGCATACAGCTTTACAGTTTACTCCAGTTAAAAACCCATCAGCATTCCCTGGGAAATGTACCTGACTACTCTTAATGTAGGTTCAAGTAAGCATCAAGGATGTTACCTTAGGAAAGAGTATCAATGTGAACTCCTATCAGGGAAATAAAAGCAGTTTCACAGGTGTTATCATAACACTACTTTCTATACGCCTATTTGTAGAGTAACTTGGTGTATAAACCCTCTTTTGCAAAGGCCAAAATCACAGTCATCCTTTTTTTATTTCCATTTTCTTCCCCTGTATTTTTCTTATTATTGTACAATGAAACTGCAAGAATGAACCCAAAGGCTAGTGCTCACAAAACCTATGATTCTGTTCATGGTCACAGGAAATGAAAAAAATTGAATGCAAGGCTGACAAGAATAAACTGTAACATCATTTGCAGCCTATGATTCATGCTAGATTGTTGTTCTTGGGCCAGACTGGTTTGGGACTGTAGACAAGTAAAATATTGCATACATTTGCCAAAGACACAATGTTTTGTTTCTTTGGGAAAATAAGAGAATTATCCAGTCCCTCTGGGGTCACTTGCAACAATAGGGCATATAATAACANAATTCATTGAAAAATACTTATGGAACACAGAAAATGAATAAATACCATTAACAGCTCTCTGGTTCCAGAGCCTTTGAAAGCTTCTTTCCTAGACTGCATTTTCCTATTTGCAATACACAAATGCAAGGGACCAGTCAAATACACTCCATCTTCATATTAAAATATTAACTGTAGGGGAAAGGAATGTAAAATTCAGCCTGTAATCTCCAGAAGAGTTGCTGAAGAAGGAAGAGGATTTTGCTGCTGCTCTGCACAGAACTATCTAGCCTGCACACAGGCATAACATTATCTCACTGGTACAGCAAATACTTCTGCTCATCTGGAGTGTTTTAAAGCTACCTCTGATTTACACCATTTTGTCATTGCTCTAAACAGATAGAATACTAAACTTTAGAAGTATAGTGACCATAAATAACAATTTTTGTTTGTTCCACTCTCCCTCATACATTCTTATTTTTCCAAGTTTATTTTGAAAACGTGTAGTTTACCACAGAAGGAAAAATGTGGATTTGGAGTGGTTAACTAATGGAGAGTTAACAGATTTGGTAATATAAACCAGCTCAAACATCACAACGCTGTATAGAATTTACTGCTCTTGTTGTTTATGCAGTCCTAGTGTCAATAACTATAACTAGAACTCTCTAGAGTACAGCTAAGATAAAACACATAGGTAGCAAAAATCAACAAAACCTTATAATCAGAGAACAGTGTTTTTATAGAGTGACTGAGCTGTGACATAGAAAACATGAAGCTCTCAACAAATCCACCCTCATAAATGAAACCTTCCCCAAACCTAACTCTTTTACACAAAGACCCCATGCAGAGGTCTTTGAACTCGGATCTTACTGCAATCTTGGTCCTGCAAACATTCAGACACATGCTTAACCTTAAACATGCAAACAACTATTTGCAGGCTTTAATCAACATCTTGGTGTGAGGAAATCACTGATATTTTCATATTGGCTGATTACTTTGAAATGAGAGTCACTGGAAAAGAGGCAGATTTTGATCTTTATATTGGCCATCTTATTTATGCACAAGCTCAACATATTATAAAGTATATTTATCGAATGGTTATCTTCCCAGTCACCTGTCATACTTAGAGTTCCCTAAGCAGAAATAACTGCTTGCTCTTCCTTCTCCCTTTTAAACCTCTTCCCCAAAAGTGCATCAGCACAAATTCTTAAATTCAATCACTGGTTATAAACTACAACATAAACACAAAACAGTCTTCTGCTATGGTTTCTGATTTAAAATGTTGACTCTAACGACAATAAAAAGCCAAACCAAATCAAACCTTCAACTTTTAAAAAGACAAGTTTCCATCTGAGAGAAAATTTTATTGGTCATCCTAAATAGTGATTGATCATCTACTTAGGAGAGAAGAGCGTAAAAACAAAACTGATATTCAGAAATATGACTGAAATATTTCTCAGTTTTTGTTCCAGTATCAGATATTAACTTCTTAGGAATTTAAAAAAAGCATGTGGTACACTTGGTGGAAAAGAAACCAGATTAGTACAAAAAGATAACAATTTAAAGCTACACAAAATCTAGAAATACAGTGACAAGTATGTTCTAGAAACATTTGCTGAAAGGCATATACATACACATCTAAGTTAAAGACACGAGCACAGAAAAAAACCCCTTCTGCAGAACTACATTAAATTTGATTAAAGCTCAGAGCCATAGGTCCCATTTTTTTAATAAGAGAGAACTCCGATTTCCTTGGCTTTTCAGTCCAGCTATCAACCCCCTGCTGCCACCACAGCACTTACAGAAGCCTGGGTCTGTCTCTGTGCAGCTCCTCTCCCTTCCCCTCATCTGCTTTGTTACTCTCAAAGACCTGCTGGCAAAACAGAGAGGACTCAATGTCCTTACAGGAGACGAGAGAACGGGCAATGCGTGACTCCCGTGGTCCTTACCTTCCCTCTGCTCAGAGACTGCACATCCAGCTTCCCTGTCCAAGTTACTTGGAGGGGATTTAAAATAGATGCTCAGAAATTTAAGGAGAATGAAAGCCAAAAGAGTTCAGATTTCCTTTAGAAACTGGGCTCTTTGATCCGCCTGATGCTGTTGACATTAAGGTGAGCATATAAGGGGAAGGAGGGGGGATTATTAGAGAGCATCAAAGGCAGGAGACTGGGAGATGGGGTTTCCTCTGCCTAGAGGTGACGCCCCTTCCTGCCTCCCCCCTTGGCTGCAGAGGAAATAAAATGGAGCCTAGGAGGGAGGGAGAGAGAGAGATAATCCTGCAGCTTCATCTGATTAGAAAAACTGGGCCTGTGCAGAGCCGGCAGTGCCGCCAGGGAAGCACAGGGAGGGGAGGCAAAGAGACGCAGGAAGAGGAGGAGCAGAGGGGAGGAATAGAGATAAGGGAAAAGGGAAAATGATAAAAGCCATACAAAGGAGCTGGCACCTGGACCAGGCTACCCTGGATGTGTTCAATTTCAACCCTCATGTAAATGTGGAAATACCAGTAGGAAACACCCGCTGCTTCTGGTAATCCAGAGCATTAAAAAAAAATCAACCACATACAAAAAAAACAAAACCCAGAACACATCAGTTGTATGGGTATGGACTGGGAACAAGTCTGTCCTAATGGATTCAAAAGACAGACTGTTTCAGCTGAATAGGAAAGATGGAAAAAGCAGTATGGCACAGATAGTTGTCTAGCTTGTCATGGTCAGACACAATTCAGAACAAATTTTCTGTTGCAAGCCTTTTTGCAGAACCTGTTTCCCCTTACTAAAACAAATCTGAGTTGAACCAAAGTGACTTTAAAAAAGTACGTATCAGCACACACCCTGTGGTGCTTGCAACTCTGGCCTCAGTTGCATGTGTGCACCTTGCCCTCCCATAAGTCCCATGCCCAGTCACGGCCTCCCTCCTGTGCCCGTGGGCTCATGGGTGCCCACTTACACGTGCCCACCTGCACATCCATGCTCCTGCGCCTCATGGGGCATCCCCAACATGCAGGAGGCTGCGGCCAGCCTGGCCCTCGCTGCCCACAGCTGTGAAGGCACCACCCTGCCCTCACACTCATCCTGACACTGGTAGGGTCCCCATAACACTGCTGTTGAGCATCCCCTGTCCCATCCACCTCCAGCAGGGAAACCCCACCTCAAGGACCAGGACCATCTCAGAGGCATCCAGGTCCCTCTAAGCTGCCAGGTGTGACCTGCAGTGGTACATCAAGGACAGAAATGGCTGGAGGAGTCTTGCCCCCATCTGCAGCGGCCCATTTTTATAAAGTTTCTCCTCTTCCACTCACCTTTATTGGCTGCTGCACTCAGTCCTTTCCCAAGCGCCTCTCCACGTCTCCACATCGCAAGCCTCTAAATTCTTTCTGGCCTATTTCCCTCCATTTCAAGCTTCACATGAGGCAGGCTGGTTGGATCTCTGATGGGGCAAGGAGAAGGATGCCAAAATGTCAGAAAAACACCTTTCAAGTTCTTTTTCTTTCTGCTCAGAAAGAAGTTAATACCTTTCCTGTACAGCACCTAGAGCACACTCCCAGTTTGTCCCTAGGTCTTCAGCTACTACCCTCCCATCACACCTCACACAGCTGGGAGAGGGGGGCCAAGCCCCCCTCCTAATGCTTTTGCGAACACAAGATTGCTTCCTGAGTCTTCAAAACAGGCTGCAAAAACAAAATCATCTTCTATGTGCAGCCAGGCTTTGCTCCTAAGAGACCTCTCCACACAGACACTGAGCAGTTGCCCCTTTGGGCTGCTGGTCAGAAAGCATTTCAGGGGTTAACAGCCATGCCTGGGTCAGCAGCAGCTTTCCGGTCACTTTATTTGACTTGCAATGTTTATTACAACAATGGAGCAGAGTAGGCATTTCAAGTCAGCTGTTGTGCTGACCTTATGCATCCTGCAAGGCTGGAAACAGAAGTTCCTTAAACCCATCTGTTCCTGACCACTCTTATTGGCGTTCCTGGCAGCCCAGGATCACGCCCAGGCAACTCCCCACAGCGGTACAGGACTTTCTGAGTGCTGTGGGGAGAGGACAACTCTACAGCATTTTGCTTCCTTTCTTACTCCAACAAAAAACTTTGGCTGAGGTGATAAGACACAGCCTGGCACTCATAGATATCCCAACGCTGTTCCATGGATGCCAACTGTGAAATGATTCAGTGTACGACCCTTCCAGTCAAATGCATTTTCCAAATTTGTCGCAAGTTGTCCAATATCCCAAGAACATGTACACAATAGAATAAGAGGATAGTATCACATTTTCTTTAAACCCTCTTCAGGATGAAGTTTCATAGCTTTCTCATCCTGGATTTAGTATGTCCAGCAAGATTGACTATTTTCTTTGAAAGCATCAAAATGTGCTTACTGAAAGATACTGGTGACCGACTTTTACCTTATGAGTTTACATATTATTGGCACCCATAATACTGTGATGGGTATATAGCTTTTTAATTTTTCATTTCATCAGAAAAGGCACAAAGATGTCTCAAATCCAAATTTGCAGAATTTATCCTGTTTCTTTCTTTAACCAAGTTCACAGTTAAAGGAAACTGAGAAGTCAATAGCCTACTATATCTTCAGATGCATTAGGCTAAATCCAGACAATGTTTGTGAATTTCTTCTGGGAAGAAGTGCCCCTCTGAGCTGACTCACAAAAATGATGCTTGCAATTTGTTCATATATCTCTGTCCTCAGACTCTGTATGCAAACCCTGGAAGGCTGATATTTGCTGCCTGATGGATTCAAAGCCACTTAAGCCATTGAAGCTGCACCTGCAACCAGGCCAATTTTAGCTTAATGCATTTCTGGAATATGTTCTAGCCTATGACGATAATGTAGCCCCCAGGAACAGTATGCTGTCTTGTGGGTAACGCTGCTCATTTGCCTGAATGTTGTCTGCCACAGTCAATTTGGATCAGGTCTTGGACATTGTCATTGCAAAGTATTTCTGAGTGTTTCTGAAGAGTAACAGCACTTTAGTGCAGTCTGAGCGAGCCTTCAAAACAATAACTAATGCACGATAGCCAAACTTAACTTTCACTATGCACAGAACCAGTTTGCTCTCCACTCTAGATACTGCTAACCCCTTACTGAAATTGGCATTCTGTATGCAGTGCCAGATTTTCAGTTTTTGCAAGTGTTTATCTAAGAGAGTGCTCATACTAACCCAAAAGAGTTCCAGCCAGTCCGATACAGGAGCTGGCATAGTGAGTGTTTTCACATGCAGTCTAGGCAAGCAAAATGTATCTGAGACTGTTTGAAAGTACGGAATTTACCATCACCTTCAATTTGACATAGGCAGCACAATTTTTTTTGTAATAGAATTTCACAAAGAAAGCAACTTTCTCAGACAAGCAATATCACAAAAAACTTCAAATTAAAACAAAATTGCACACTTGCAACAGCTGTATTTCAAAGATAATTTACCAAAAGAATCCATCTGAACACATTTTAATGTTCTACTTAAGCAATGCTGTTTATATATAAACGCTTAACTTATTAAAAACACCCAAAACTACAGACCATCTTCTCAGGTACAGGACTTTTTAAGAAGATGAGCTCTCTGCAAAGACAGCACAACTGTAGCCAGTATGGTCCCTGAATAAGCCTCTATTCTGTAACTTCATTTTTCTGTGAAAAGGAAGATGATTTGTGTGGGTTTACCTCATCTGTTGGTTTCATAAAGTCATTATGAAATCTGGCAGGTCATCTACATTCATCTTTCTTGGGAATAATGCTACTAATGCTACTGGCTACTGACGTGACTTTTTTCAAGGAGCAGCATAGATATGGTACTTTTCTTTGGGAGATTAATCTTTTTGAAAGCTATCAGGCTTTTTAGTACTGTGAAAATTGGTATTTTTGAGCCATGTCATCTCCTTTCTCTTTCATCCCAGATTTGAGAGCAGCTTTGTCAACAAAGCAGACCAGTTCTTCTACCTTGGTTTTGTGTTGGCAGTTTGCAAGGCACCCTGCTATACCTCATATATTTCAAAGACTTAGCAAATCTCTATACAGCACTACTTTTTTCCTTGTTTTATCAAATGAATAGAACAACAGCTGATTATAAAGAATGCAAACAAGATCCCTCTTTTAAGCATGTTTTGCTGTAAAACAAAGATTTCACTACGTGAAACCTAAAATCTCATCTTAAAAACAAGGGAGAGTCACATGGGCACACTGCTCTCACTTCTCCTTCGCCCAGATCTCATTTCCTCCTATGGACAACCACCAGAATGTCTCCACTGTTCTCTGCAATTGCTCAATATCCAGTAGGAAAAAGCAATAAATAATTGCACACACATATAGGGGAAAAAAAAAAAAACCACCAAGCAAAACCCCTTCAAGCCAGTTTTAGGGTAGCTTTAACTGCCTTTCATGCAATAAGGGCTTGTTCTTTTTGAGAATTTAATCACATGTTTAGCTTTACTCTCTATCTTGCTGCTAGTCTTCCATCTGTTCTGTTATACTCCCAGGCTCCCGCAAAAACAAAACAAAACAAAAAAAACAACAGGACAAAACATTACACTTTGAGAAGTCTAATAATTCTATCCTATGTCTTGCAAACTTGGCTCTGCAGTCTTTTTAAAAACATGTTCATGCATATAGTAATCCTCCTTAGTTTTCTTTCCCAAATGTTATTCAGAGAATTATTTGGTCTTTGGACGACAAATAGAAACAAAAGATATTGCAGTCTTTTCTGGGTTTAGCTTGTACCGACAGCGGAGCCTGCTGTAGAGACAGTTAGTTCTACTTAATGGTAGTCAAGCGTCTCAAAGATTTGAACTTTGATGCCTCAGTTCCAGATGTAAAGTGAGGAAATAGTATCAGCAAGAATCTGGGGAAAGCACCAAGGAAAACACTGTACAAGAAGAAAGCACTGCAGCTTGGGAGCATAATTTCTGACCCTGACCCACTTTGAAAAACCAGCTCTGCAGCTCTAAAGGCTTTATTTTCTCATATGACCTGGAATATTCCCAAACAATTTAGCCTACAGTTATCATCATGCAGTTGTCTGATGGCCCATGGCCTGTGGATTGACTCCAGCCCATTCAACACTCCTAATCCAGCCTCCCTTTCCCTGGACAATACACTTGGGCAGCGTTCCCACCCTTGTCTCTGCTCTATGCCTTCCTATACTGGTCTCCCCGACATCTCTCGGGTGAGGTGAGAGTCCAGGATGTGCTGGGGGAGAGTATGATAGAAGGAAGAGAGATGGAAGACAAAGGCTTCAGGAAAGTTGGGGAAATTTGAAGGGGCTTTAGATATAGTCGCTGTGGTCTACCCTCATAACAGGCATGATCCTTGATTAAAAGTAAAAGCTCTTATGCAAGCAATATACCAGGGAGACGTTCCAAATTAGACACAGAACAACAGTTCTGTATATTAAATATGGCATGCACAAATAAGACCTGTAAAGTAGAACACACAGGTTTCAGAGCAGCCCCACAGCAAGGGAATAATGCTATTTCAAGTGCGACCAGTACCAGAGGGAGTCCAGCGGGATGGACTGTAAGCCCCAGGCTAGCTCTGCCTGCAATAATCTGCAGGGTTGACTCTGTGACAGATTGAAATGCAGTAACAGTGTTTATGCAACTAAATCTTGTCCTAACCTATTAGTTTATATAACCTTTGCTCACGGACATACTGACTCATAAGTCTCAGGAATCCAAAGAAAATCTTTAACTCTCTCACATCCTTCAGCCCCTCGTTTGCCAAATACACAAATGGATTGCCACCGAATTGTCTCATTCATTCTCTGAGGAGAAATTAGGTCTAGAAATTAGGTCTTAGGTTATCAGCTCAAGTCCTAAAAAGCAATGTACATACAACCAAAGTTATTATATAAGTTTGATAACAGTGGGAAGGAGTGCTTCAGGTTAGCATTTCCAATGCAGAAGGCACCACTTGAACCCCAGGCTGGGAAAGGAACAGAAATGGTTTACTTGGCTCCTAGGCAAAAAAAATCACTTTCCACCATTCAGACATCACCTTTCTCAGTAAAACAAGGCAACAATGCATGTGGGAATGACACTGATTCTTCTTAGCTTGAAAGGCTGATGTTCACCGTCCCCATATTTCTTGAATTATTTAGAACGTATACTTTAAGCAAAGGGTACGGACAGCATGCAGCACTCTGGCTGCAGCAGTCAGTCTCAGTAATTGATATCCTGCCCACATCTGCTTATTTTGGCCCTTCCTGTGAGAACTTACTTCTGTTGGCTTGTTTGTCTGCCTAAGCACTAACCAAGTTTTTTTTTTTTTTTTTTTAAAAAAGATCTGAATTAAAATGAATCTTTTTTTTTTTTCTGTCAATTGAATAGTTCACATAGCTCCTATGATGCTGCCCACGTGACACTTCTTGTTATCTATGCTGTTTCTCTTTCTGATTTCTGATTTTCTGATTTCTCTTCTAATGAAATAATCCTTTGTATTGAGGATTCATGCACAGGCCAAAGCTCATTGATATCAGTTGGAATTAGATGCATTTAGGGTCAAATCCCATTGTATGAAGTGTATTTAGAAGATATAATTTATTTTTGATGCGCTCTAGATATTATGATTTACTTGCACAGTACTATATACAATCTGTAAAAGGATCAGGTCTTACTGTTTGTTTCAAAAGCAGTACTAGAACAGGCACAGTGACTTTTTGTACAAAGTACCCTTATATATTATGATAGTTTTCTAGTAGATTCTGTGATCATACTGAATCATTCACTCTGGCAGAGCCAGAAGCTGGGTCAGTCACTTTGCTCTGACCTGTGCAGTGGTTGGCTCCCTCCAGCAGAGGGAGCCAAAGAATTACGAGCTGCCTGCAGCTCCCCAGCAGCTTTGCAGAGAAAGGGATCACTTACACAGATAAAATAAGAATTATATGAAAAGTTCATTCTTTTCCCCCTACAGTCAGGATTTTCTTGGGACATCCCTGACCCTCAAAATCTCACTAGTCTCGCTCAGGCTGTTAGGCACCATTGCTTTATTATTGTTTTTTTTGTTGTTGTTTAAATACAAATGTGTGGAATGGCTTCTGTAAATCTGTCATTGCTATACACTGAAAGGCTTTAGGTGCATGTGCCTGCAGAAACAACTGCAAGTTAAAGCGAACAGATTGTACAAGTGATGCTGTGCTCTAGGATACTATGATCTGATCAGGAAAGGATCCCTACCTAGAGGTAGGAGTACAGAAAGGCTATGCTGAATTGCAATCACTTCTGCCAATTCCTTTGCACCTTATTTATTCTAGAACTGTTGGATGATACAGTCCCCACTTGAGGAGACTGTAAGCAAGTTGGGAGGGTCTACAGAGATGCAATCTGTGAAGACTTAACAGATAGTAGGAAGTGTGGGCTTGTTTTTATCAGGCCTTTCTACCTAGCTGTGAACATGGTATATCATATGCATTAAATATTCTGATAAAGGAGGGAAGCACAATGTTATTGTCAGTGAATTTCTGGATTTGCACTTTTGTTCCCAGAAAGCACAATTTGTGGTCTGCTTACATCATCTTATACTGACTCTGGTCGGGACTCACCTTCCATTCAGGATGTTAAACTGTGAGCTAGAAAGCACTCCAGCCTATGCCTCAAAACACTCAGGTCAGAGATGAATAAGCCTGATTAGGTTTTCTTCTGGTGCTTGAAAGGGAAATGAATCACTGGTGAGAGTCCAATATTCAAAGCAGATTCAGATCTGCCTCTCATCTACCAGTCTGCCCCCTAAAACCAGAGAAGAGGAGAAAAAGTCAGTACCAGTTGAGAGAACACGATGTCTCTGTTGCTTAGATTGCAGAGGAGAGCCTGATAACTAAGAACTGGCAGTACAAAGAACTCAGCTGATCCTACGCTGCCTCCCATCGCTGCAAAGTGGAAGAGAATTCTGCAGTTTATTTTCAGAGAGTATATACTGATAGGATCAATTCAACTGAGATCTAGTCATGTCTCCACACATAGTACAAGTTTAGTAGTGGGCTAAGACAGGCTGGGTGTAAGTTACAGCACAGAAATGGTCTCTCCAGCCTTTTACTCTAGGATATTCAGTAAACATAAGACAACTTATTATCAACTGTCTACCCATGGCCTAAGGAGAAGTTTTCATAACAGAATTATTTGTATTCATATTGAAAATATTTATTAAGTTTTCAATTTTATTGGAGTGGAAAAAAAACAACCAAAACCCAAATTACACGGGACTCGATTTGATCTTAAATAACCAAGCTTCAGGAAACAGCGTTTACTGGATACTTAAGTTTGTCTTTCCAGATCAGGAAACACGTGTATCCTTTGAAAAAACAACACCCAGAGTTTTGCTTTGTTCTCTGAGCCAGAACACAGCCTCAATTCAACATAGATGGATAGCTGGAAAAAAATCAAGAGAAACCAAAGTAATGGTACCTCTTCTATTAGGTGCTCCTGTGTTTTCTTTTTCTTGTTATGAAAGCTCTAGCACTTCTGCCATGCTAAGGTAAGTGCTTCTGCTACAAGAAAATAAGAACACACAACTCTTTGTTGTGTTGTGTGTCCCCCACCATCTGTAGTCTCTTAAATGGCAGCATATCAGAACAATTTCTAATCTCTCACTGCTGAGAGATTACATCTTCAGGTGTTGCATCATGCTATAACCAAAGACAGAAGTGTGCACATGAGCAGAATGTTTCATTTAAAAATCTGTTTCAGAATGTAAATAAAAAAAATTGTTACTTTTAATGTTCCTGTCTCCTCTCCAAAAGGTACATAACTTTGATCCTGCTATGCTGTTTTATGTGCTTTTATGTTTGAACAGAACAAGTAAGTACTGTTGCCAGAAGTGTAATAGTAGGGATCCTTTTATTTGTTCTCATTGGAATAACTACATACTAGCTCTGGAAATTTTGCCTTCTTTCTTCTTATGAAGAGCTCACTAGTCCTGTCAAAACTACACATGTGAATGCCATTTTGCAAGATCAGTCATCTTCTGAAATTCAACCAAAAAGCACAAGGTATGTAGATTTGTTTTTAAAGCATAATCTTTATGCTTTTTGGCCCAGGTGCCAGAGTCATTCCTGGTTGCCTTATAATGAAGCATCCAAGAACCTAACGATAGGACTTCAGTTCTGAAAGAAAACTAAAAAGTTAGTTACTGCAGGGCTTTGGAGCTCTAAAACAAGAAGTTGCAGTTAATTCTTCATTTCCTTCAAAAGATTAATTCCAAACGAGAAGAAAGGGGAATGTGAGAAATCTGCAGAGACATACGATCTGAAGTCCCTTGCTAGAACTGTAGGCATTATACAGATAACATCAACTGCAAAATAAAGGGTATTTATCTTTTCTGCCTATGCATCTCTGTACAATTTTTCATGAAATTGTGAGATAAGAACAGTAAACATATTACTCTGTTACCAAGTTTGGTTTGTGTACTTAAACTAGAAGAGTCAGTAGCAGTTAATGTCTTGAGCAGATCCAGAAGTGTTCCAAAAATTTTTGATAAATAATTGGAAGTCGAATTCCCATCTTATGAACCTGCAGCTCCATAGCAACTATATGTATAGCCATTATCCAACTGCTCAGAAACAGTCACATGGGTTAGGAGCAATCGGTTACATGAGAAAGTACCTTTGTTATCTGCTTCTGTTTTGACTTAGAGCAGAAACAGCACAAGAAGAAAGGAAACAGGCATCAACTGGAAGAGATACAAATTCAAAGAAACAGGAAGGCTGATTAATTTATCAAATATCACAATGGCATAAACAAAGCCGTTACTATTCACTTGCATGCCTTCATATGGCAGAAGCTACTACCATGAAGAAACTGTTTTTCCCCCCATTTATCTGAAAAAACTCTCCTTTCATACAGACATTTGACAAATGCTCTTCTGCTTCCAAAGACTCCTTCAGAGTATGGCGATATCCAGTTCTCCCTCAGCTACGACGACTACCTGGGCTGTCTCACTGTAGTGGTTTTGAGGGCAAGGGGATCAGAACTCCAGGACAAGAGCCATGCTGTCAGTAAGTGCGACTTCCTCTCTGCAAACAGCTCCAGAATTCCTGTTCTATTTTGTTCCTTCCTCATCTGTCCACCCAGGCTTGTGCTGAGTAACTCTCAATAGAACAAAAACAACAGCATGATTTGAGCGGAAACAAACCATACTTTGTTTGTTACTGGGGTAATTAGACTTTGATAACTCAGTTCTGCTATGTTTTGGCTTTGGTTTATAATAAATAGTTTGTCTCGTATCTTCAACAGAATTTTTTCTCTCCTACTTTAATACATTGAGCAACATTGCTTTGCTGCACTCCAATCCAGAGAAGGTGGCAATGCAGGGGATAGCAACATTAACAGAGTTGCCCCAAGGCAAAGACTTAAGGCAAAAGACAAGAAGGTAACAGCTGCAGGACAGCTGCTTACACTGAACAACTGCCCTGGGGAGAACTGAACTTGGAGAAAATTCTCAGTTTAGGATGGCCTGGCTGTTGTTCCAAGGACCGTGGCATGGAGTCACAATTTTTCTCCCTTACTGTTCTGGAGGTTTTCAAGGGACATCCTACTTAAGTGTTCTTGGCCTCAGATGTTGAAAACAAACTTCACTGTGTCAGAATCTTTAGTGATTTTGCAAAGGGCTCCAAAACTAAGCAACATCAATGCAAAATAATACCCAGCACTTAAAGAAATGAAGTTTAGTTCTCTCTATACAGACTATCGGCTATGAAGTTTTGAGGGTTCTGTGAGCAGGCTGTTACCAGGATGTTTAAGTTTAGAAATGATGCCCTCAAAAGAATAAATCTACATTCAATGTTAGAGATGTTTACTCTGTTTAGGGTAGAACTAGTAAATGAAGAAATGCACAGCAAAATGGTGAGAATATACAGGTTTCCAACAAGCAGAATCATATTGCATACCTGTTGAAAGCTAAATACACTAGAGAATATATTAGTCTTAGAAATCAACTTAAAACAAGGATGGCCAGAAAAAGAAAATTATTAGCTATGGCAGATGAAGAGCAAAGTAGCAGTGTGAACTAAAAGTGTGAATTTCACATCATCTCACTAACTTTACATGAGAGGGAGAACACGCTTCTTAACATGTCTTATGTGACTGTGGGTTGTTTTGAAGTTCTGTAGCACTGACAGCCAGAACTATTTGCTTCTTCCCACAAATCCACCATTAATCTGCCACATTATCGTAATGTTACTGTATTGTAGGTAATCTTAAGCAAGAGTCACAGGCACACTCTGGAAGGAAGGGCTGTCAGAAGGCAATTCTCTAGGATATATTACTAAGAAAAACAAATAATTTGCGTTTTATTTCCTTTCATAATGCTCTTCAAGTAATGATTTGGAGACCACAGATTTTCTGGTAAATCCTACCAAAACTGGAGCAAGAAGTTTTCTACAGGGCTCAGTGCAATGCCAATCCTTGACAGAAGATACACAGTGTAAGACACTAAGGAGAAATTTATTTTTACATTCAGGTGACTGAATTAAGTACATTAAGAAGTAATAAAGTAAATGTCAGACATTGTATCAAGCAGTTGACATAGTAACTCTTCCATATATAGTACTCAGGTAACAGCTCTACCAGAGCAAAGATCTGCTCTGGTAATCCTGCAGCCTCCTAAACAGTAGCGAGAGCCTACTGGATCCGTGGAAATAAAAAGGAGAAAGTAGGAGCCTGCCAACACTGGCTCAATCCTGGCATTTCTAATTGTTTTTGCTAAACAGATAAACCTTAATTAACTGAATAGCAGGGAGTAATAAACACAGTAGCAGCAGAGAATCTCTTTACTGCTTCACTGGAAAAGAACAAGTCCTTTGCCATTAAGATGAAGTTTCTTTATGCTTCCCACAATTTTGTAGAAGCGGAAAGGAGAACAGAAAATTTCAGGTTGCTCTGGATCTCATTGTCAAAGACAGACTGAATAAGACCACAATGCAACACAGATCCCCTTCAGGAAGCAAAGCAAGATGTTTTTGTCGTCATCCTCCCCCCCCCATTTTTGTAATATTTTCTAGAAGAAGGAGCAGAGACCATTTGAAATAGTTCTTTCACATCTTTTCCACAAATTTTCTACAAAAAATCCTCACAGCAGGACTAGAAATCATTGGTAAAACATTTTAAAGGTTCACTGAATAGGAGAATTAGTTCCCCCGAACAGACACAGTTTTATCAGAATCATATCCGATCCAAGTTCAGGCTACAGCTGTAAGAAGTGTGGGATCAAACAACTGTGATCAAATATGTGAAATTAACTACTAATCAACAAATTAAGCCTTCGAAAAAGTCTCCATCAGATGTGGGGAAAGTATAGGAATGTAAGATCAAGGATGCAGTCTAAGAACATGACTGCTCCTTTCAACAGCTATTGAAGCTGCACCTAAGCACTTTGTGTACTCCCTGCTCAGTGTTATGCAGTCATATTGCCATATACATTTCATTAATCATTCATGCTTGAATTTCAAACCCAGTATTCACCCCTGAAAGCAAGAAATTCCTTAAGCCTTCTCCTAACTGCCTCAACTTTTTTTTTCCTCCAAGATGTGTATGTCAAAGTCTCACTAATGAACCATAATAAATTCATCAAAAGTAAAAAGACAGCAGCTGTTCTGGGATCTCCCAATCCAGTGTATAATGAAACCTTCAGTTTCAAGACAGATCAGACAGAGCTGGATACAGCAAGCCTGAGTCTACCTCTGCTCCAGAATACTGAGGGAGAAAGTAAGCTATATATTACAGTTAAGATGTCATAAATCTCTTATTAGATTGCAGAGAATTAAACATGGGAGGAACTCATTCCTTTTCAGCAATAATCATAAAACACCAAAGAGGTCTGGGGTATTTTACAGCCTCTCTTTAAGAAGCAGAACAACTATCTGCAGTAAGTGTATGTCTCTTTCAGAAGAGAAAGATAAATTTAATAAAAGACAAAAAGAAGAACTGTAGGCTAGTCACTATCAGTACACAGGCTGTTGTACTTTTGTTTCATTCTGGTATCCTAAGGAAATAAGCTTATGCAATTACTTTTTGTGAATGCCCGTGCATACAATCCCCAGCCTCCAAAATTTGAGCCACATTCCTAACTAAATTTGAAAGAGCAATAGGAATTTTAATTATCACAGCAGTTCAGGCTGTGAGATAGAAGAAAGATTACAAACATTCCCTTTCCCTGGCAGAAAACCTAATGCTTGAGGTCACCTCTTACTAATTACTAGAGAATCCATTAAGGAGTTCTGCTTTCAGAAGCAAATCAGAATTCAGCATTTCTGCCGCTCGCAAGGCAGACCTCTTCCCTGCAGTGCAAATATTTATCTCAATAATGAAACATTAATAATCTCCTTTGGATTCATACAGTCCTAAAATTTCTTGGAGGTGATATTTTGGGTAGGTGGTTTAGCTTTGAGGACTGACAAGGATTAGGATCAGCATTTGGCTCTTTCATCATTTTTATCTGCAGACAACCAAATGCTTTATGAACATCCTCAAGTTCATGTAAGGCAGGTTCAAATTATTTTCCCCATCCATAGCTGAGAAGTTCAGACATGAAGAAACAATCTGCTCATTGGCAGAGCATGAAAGAACCCATGGACTGACTCGCAGCTGACATGTCAGTAACTAAATCTAATCAGAGCATCGTATGAATCCTGCTAAGCTGCTGACGCCCCAAACTAGTGCACACTTCCACAGTGCGCTAAGGTAGAGGGTCTGGAGACGCACAGATCTGTGTGCCTTAAACTGATTTTAATTTAGAGCATAGGCAACAGGGTAGGCCTGAACTGACTAAACACCCAATTACTGCAGTGCCTTTTAATGCTGAATCTTAGCACATAGAGACTAGGAAACTGGAGATCTAGAGTGGATTCCTTAAAATTTTTGGATAAAAAATTACTTTCAGAACATGCATTTCTTAGAGAAATAAAGATTAAGATTTTAATTTAGATAAAGATTTCATAGAAGCACTCACAGGTGTTAATCACTGCTTTTTTTTTTTTCCTCCCAGAAACACACATGCTGGGGCACATAGTAGTTGGGTCTTTCATGTACAGTCG
Organism: Anseranas semipalmata; assembly: GCA_013399115.1. Classification (NCBI taxonomy): domain Eukaryota; kingdom Metazoa; phylum Chordata; class Aves; order Anseriformes; family Anseranatidae; genus Anseranas; species Anseranas semipalmata. Next base: position 195,287 of record VXAA01001019.1, on the reverse strand, counting down.
GGGCAAAGAACCAGAACACTGGAATTAAATGATCAGCAAGCCGCAGGAGCTGGTTAAACGATAACATTCTCTGCTACAGCACTTAAACTGCATCACTCCACAGACTAAAAAAATATCCTTAAAATAGAGAAGCTCCCACTGCCTTTCATAACCTGATGATAAAGTGTACAAAACCTTTGACCATTTAACACTAAGGAGACAAGAATAAAACAAGAAACTACATTCTTTCCTTCCCCAAATACAGAAGACTTGGTCCCTGGTAGGCTGGAACTCCATCTACCCTCTCTTCAAAATGTTTTTCCAATGTAGTTAACATACAGCAGAGCAAACAGGAAGATAAGTATGATCTCCCAGTATTAGTTATTTTGACTAGCAAGTTTCAATTCTTGGTCATGAGTTCTGCACACAGATAATAATCCGTTATTTGGATGGAACCCCAAATGACCTAAGAATTGACAATGATGTTATCAGGCCTAACTACAGTGCATTGCATCGCATCACCATGCACAGAATAGCTTCACCAAAAGGGATGGAAGCCCAGTAAGCATGTCAAAACAAAGACAATGCCCAAAATATGTTGAATGACTACTAAATTTATAATTTATTTAAAATAGCACTTTATTTAAAACCTCTTTTGAATATGAATGGTGAAAAGCACAGCTTTTGTGTATCAAAAGCTAGAAACACCTGCTCACGTCCCTCAGCACAGTGTATTTACTGCAGTTAGATGTTCTCAGGTAACCCCGATGTACAACACTGTTTATGCTGAGGGAGAATCATAAAAGAAGTCTTGAAGTCACAACTGATTGGAGGCTTGCAGAAGTACTCCCAGGGGCCTGTCTTTATACATCTCCTCAAACACATCTCTGCTAGAGACAGCATAGATTACAAGAACCTTGGGTTTGACCTAGCATGGCCATGTTTACATTGAAAATCCAATCAATTAGTGGAAGCCCCTAGGACATGTGTCTGTTTTAGTAGTAGAGTTTTCTGCATTAATTAGTGTTCCGTAAAATATTTCAGAACAATTATTTTTAATCAAAATATGACATTCCTCTCTTCTTGACTGTTCACTGAGGACCTGATCTCTGCAACTTTCATAACCTAGTCATAAACTAAATAGACTACTGCAGAAAAACATTTTGTATTATGTTCCAAGAGGACCATAATTTCTGCAACTGAAATAAAGCAAATTTCCTTTCAAATAAGATACTAAATTAATTCAATATATTAAAAAATAGGGCGCCTCTGGGGAGATGAGAACAACTCCCATTTTTCATCGTCTAAAGGAAATACTACGAATGAGAACATATCCGAGAGGGACTGTAAGAAAACAGACTCCATTTCACCTGATCTCCCATGTTAAATGTTACATAGCACCCTCAGTCTGTCTTGTTAACTACGCCACTGGATATAAGAGTCCGGAGTTGTTACATTTAATGAAGCCTTACAAAATGCTCAACCTTCCTTATACCTCCAATAAATGAATAATGCCCCAAACCCAATAAGCTGTTTTCAAGTTTTACTCCTACAAAACCACTGAAAAACAATTCAATACACAATGTGTTTGATCTGGGAAGGAAAAATATATATACACTATGCTAGTTGTATTACTATGATAAAGCAATTTTAGCAAATACATTATGTCCCTTTTTATGATTCAAACCATACCAACAAACATTAGACCTTAAATGTGAACTGTTAAGAATGCTCCAGGCAGTCACATTTACTAGCTTGTGCATGAAGATGCACATAATATGCAGTGCGTATTACCATAAATACCTCTAAAGCAGGAAATAATGGGCTTTTGTTCACTTGTCTGACTTGACATACACTATGCTTCAAGTAATAAAATAATGCGTTACACTAACTTTTTTGTGTGCTTGCTATACATTAAGGTACCAAGTACTTACAGTTTGTGTTCAAATCCACCAAAAATAATGAGAAAACATTTAAATGCACTTACCAATGTACTTGATGTTGCTCAAGGTCATCCACGTAAAATAAATGAGAAAGGTCCTTCTCGACTCTTCCTGAACAGCAGTTATTCCATTAAAGAGAGAGACGCGATTAAATAGGGTGTTATAATACAGTGCTATCAATTGCCATACAGATAACAGCAATTTTTTCTTACCTGCTGCTTTTTACAGATCAACTGTCCGATCTTTGTGCTTGAGTCTTACATTGAGGTGAAGGAGTAGGAATGATTACAAGATCTCTCAGTTCCTAACTACTAGTGCTTCTTTTCCTCTGAAAAAAAAATGTACTATCTGCAGACACAACACAGAAAACGCTCATCCAAGAAACACAGAAAATAGATTAGAGATCATACGCAGTGTGACACCTTCCTCAATACTTCCCAATACTATTGACAAACACAGGAATTTCTAAAGCTCTGCAATAGATCTAGCATTTACTCAACAGAAGTACAACCCTTTGCGTTGCAGTGAGCAGCAGTTTACCACTGCTTTAGAACAGACAAGAATAAGGGTTACATTCTTGGTCTAAAGAACAGGCTCTTGGAGAAGAAACCCTGCCACCACTCAAGCATGAACATTTATCTGTAATTCCCTTATGCATCACTCTACCATAACTTCTCTGCTAATTAAAATTATACCTACACTAGTCTTTTAGTAAGTTTAATGATCATTGTCATCTGCACTAGTCTCTGCTTCCTCTAAAGAGGGGCCAGATGCATTTATTTGGTAATTATATACTCCTAATATAATACATTCTATCCAGCAGCTTGATACAACAGAAAGGGAACAAGAAGTGTTACAGGTGATAAAGGATTGAATAGCTCCTGAGGAGGAAAACGCCATGCCAGATGGAGGCACAGAAAGATAGTGCAATGAATTCCCATTTGGAAGGCAGGGAAAAAAGTCTAAAGTGATAAGGATAAGACAGTAGGAACTAGAAATTCTAACAAAATTACTAAAGCAACAATTGGAAGCAAAGCTATGGAATTACAATAAATTTAATAAAGTTAACATTGAACTACACTGTTATGTTTGTAGCTTGGATTTCAGGAAGGAACTGTTAATCAAGCATCAGAGAGTAGTGATCTGAAAGATCAAGAGAAGAGAATGAAGCAGTTAGGTCCAAGTCAGCTAGAGAGACCTAACCCCTGGGTGTAGAACATGACAGTTAGCCGCACATAACCCAGATATCCAGATGGCATAACTTCCTTCCAAATTCATCAAAATCACCCTAATGAGACTGCACACTGACAGGATGTAAAACAATATTTAGGATTTCTCTAACATAATTGATATCTGATTATCAAAAGTCTTATTAAAATCAAAGAGCTCCTAGAATGCTTTAACTTACACAGGATCAGCATCAGTGCTAATGCCTCATTTAAACAAATAGATCCAAACACCGAAATTTTTCTTCCCTTCTACATGTTTTCCCTGGCATTAAGTAATTCACTTTTAGGAATCAGACATTGCTGAGTAAATATAGATAGAAAAACATATAAGTGGTGAAGATAAGAACAGTGAGGTAGCATTTGATCATTGTAACTCACTTGAATTCTGCTTTTACAAAGCTGTGATTTTTCTGTATTATCCTTAGCACAATTGATTAACAGCAAAAGTAGGTTTCCATTTGCAATCCTCAGATGAGGACATTACAATTAGTCACACCTGTGAGAGATTCCTTAACCTTGACATTGTAGAGATTATCATTCCTCTACAGAGGCTCTGCAATGTTTCTTTTGTGTAAGAGGTCACTGATTTTTTTCCAGAACTTTTGCCTTGCCCTTTGCAATAGCTTGTGAGCACCTGACTTGCACATGAGTGGTACCAATGTTGAGCATAGTTTTTTGGTATCAGTGTGGTGTCTGTCTTACATGAGTCATAGGTATCTTGACACATTAGGAATGAATATGGCTGTAATTGAGCTCCCATTTCTAGACTCACTGCCTTAGGCCCTGAAAAAAACATCAGCTTCAGAAGATGGTAGTTTTAGACTTATGAGACAAATCACACATTCAGAGATGGATCAAAATACTGGGAAATTGTTTTTATCAGAAGGTGGCCAGGGCTTAAACCAAAAGACATGTTTGCCATGTGAAGCAGTTCAAGATAAAACGGTCTGATCAATGGAATTTGGCCAGACTGATCAGTACACAAGTAGTCAACAGAAATAAGATAAGCAATCTTGAGACTTCAGCTGAAAATTATTTTTTCCAAATTATCCAATAATCAGTCATCTCCTCAGGATTCTCTTGCTGCCAGATTGATAAGAAAAAACATCATTATCACCTTCCCCTTTATTAGCACACAAGAAAACACATGACTTGCACATAGCTCTGATCATCAAAAAAAAATCAACAGGGCTAAATTGGTTGCACAAGTTACAATAACAATAGAATCCCAATCAAGAAACATGGTTATCCAATTTTAAGTAGCCATTTCCAAAAAACAGCATACCAACTTGTGCAACCCTAACCATATTACTTGCATTCTAATACATTTGAGTTTGATTTTATTTATTTTTAAAATCAAATTCATTTTTGAGAACAGTTCTGTGTTTGAAGCCTGTGGATAGCTGAAACACTGTAGAAACAAGTTTCCTGACTAAGAACAATGCAGATAAAGATATGCAAGAATCTAGTCAGAATATAGCAAATACAATTTATACCAGCCTCAGTAAAAGGCACAATCTATATCAGACAATAATGATCACTATCTATATATTTGATTACTTTCAGAGCAATAGTTATCAGATTGTTTCTTTATGAAGTCAGGTAGTCATCATTTACTCAGTCTTTTAATGATAAAAATCACTATCAGAATACACTAAGACTTCAAAAAGAATTAAATATATTTCTAAATCTAAGTTGGGAGAAAATTTGCATACCTGTGTTAAATTGTCTATCTGATTTTAAATTGTTTTAAGGGGATGAAGTTTATTTGCTAGCTTATAGCTAAATGATTTAAGGTGCCCATAAAGAATGCACTATTTGAAACTGTTTAAAGCCTCTTAAATTGGTGCAACAACTTCTAGCTATACAGGATTAGATTCTCAGAGAGCTGTTTTAAGAGAAAATAACAGCAAAATTGCTGAGGCAGAGCAGCAGAAATCTTGCTGTTAAAAGAAGGCAACCAAAGACATAACAGGTAAGATGAAAGAAAAATCTTTTAACTAAAACAATGCTACTGAATTGTGACTGTCTTCCTCTAACATGCGATATCTGAAAAATTCAGTCTCTCAACACTAGAAAACTTTCCTGGAGAGAAAAAAAACAGATACCAAGAGTTTATTAAGATAAAAATATATGTATAAAAATATATTTTATGACAATTCATCAGTTTCACAGCAGTAGTATATACAATGAGATATTCCATACCAGTCCTTTTGTGTTTCTGGGGGGGGAGGTAAGTTAAATGCAAAATCCTTTCTTGTATTTTTAAGAAGATTCGCTTCCTTGAGCTAATTCCTTTTTCTTCTGTTTACAGTCTATGTTTTTACAGTTTGTTATTCAGTTGTTGCAGAGGTCAATGCTTCAAAGATCAGGATGAAAATTTAGCAGATGGAAATCCTTTTGCAAAGGATAGCTGTTTTCATCTAACACAAAATGGCTCCTAATTTCCAACAAATAGGATGCTTCCATATCTGCTAGCAGTGAATGACACAGATCTGCTACTATTGCGCTGTAGGTTATATCTGAGGAAGGCACTGCAAGAGACAGAACAATGCAATTTACTTCATACTTTCATAATAACACCTAATATTTAAGTTCTACCTTCATGAAAGCTACACTGAATTATTGGAAATGTAGCCCAACATCTGAACAGGATATTAGCTTTTGTTTTTCGTCATTTGTTTAGAAAGCAATGTGCAAAGAGTGCTTCTCTTTAAACTATAGGACTTGTGAATCATGTATACCACCTCAATAATTCAAACGGAAGTATCAATGGAAGCCTGTCTGAAACACCATTCATAGTTTTTTACATAACTAATGTATGACAACTATTTCTAAAATCTTGCAAGAGATTTTATTTTGCATATAAGAAATACATTTAGTAGCTGAATACTTATATAACGTATAATACTCATACCATCTTACCTCTTATTGTTGCTACTTCTGTTCTGAACTTCTGAGTTTTTTGGATAGCAACTGAAATGTTCTCTATTTTTTTTTTTGAAGTCTCATATACCATATAAACAATCATTATATTTATCCAGAACAATCTCATCCAGATTCTAACACTATCAATTATTAAAAATTTTACTTTCCTTGCAAACTTTCCTACCTGTAGTGTTTCTACCACAAGTAATTCATGGAACAGTACCTACTAATCTGTTCAGCCAGTCAGCAGGAATATTGAGGAAGATTTTTTCCATCAACTCAGACACCACATGAATATTAATTTCACATCCTTCATCTTCTACTGTCATCAAAGCAGGTCTAGGTCAGAAAACAAAAGGCTCTTGAAAGTTAGCTGCTATATTTTTTTCTGGTTGAAGCAAGATTTCTGAATGAAAGCAATATGATGTAATACTACCCTCCATCATATCAAGAACTAGAAAATCTGTGCACTTATCTGTCAAATCTGTAGAGCTGGAATATGAGCATGATATATACCAAGTTTCAGTACACAATGTTAACTTTTCAAGCTATCAAGTAAGCCTTACTTTGAGACAACTGCAGAAAATAATACTTTAACAACATCTGGCCTTTTCCTGAAAGACAATGAGAACTGCACCAAATAAGTCTTATAATTCCTGAAAGCATAAACATATCAAGATGACATGAAGCCAAACACTTGATATTTCTCATAAAGCCTGAATTTCATGTCTGGAGATTAAAGTAGATTGAAGGTAGAGCTTTTTCATTGCCAAAATGAGAAAAAGGTTTCATCACTTAAGAGAATTTTCTCAGGTCAGGTAAGTGTACAAAAGAACTGTTATAGCAGTGGAAAAGCTTATTCTTATCAGTCAACTTGGGGAACACTCAATGTTCCAATCCTTTGTTTTGATAATATATTCTGGGCAAAAAACATGCAAACATAACCCTTTCCAGATCTGGGAGAAATTCACCTAACAAGTAATACTTGTCCTTATCTGAATAAAAAGGACAGTTGTCTGCATATAAAATGACAGATATAGTCCTAGTCTTCTGAATACTTTTTTTTTTTTTTAAGACTCTTAAGTACAAAGATCCTATCATATCTGTTTAGCATCCTAAATATTTGTACTCTTAAAATAAAGGAATCCTATGTTAGGCTGATCAATTTCTACTATTCCCTGAATTGCAAAAAAGCATGTCAAATTACAGGCTAATCCTGTGTTCTAAGAAGTCCAGTATTTAACACATTTACTCACTGAAAATGAGTAAAATATGCAGATTTTACACACAAGAAGGTACTGGTAGCTATTACATTGCTAGAAATAGAGTATGCTGAATTTACTGCCTCCTTCTGAGGGATTAAAAACCAATCTGAGACAAGGGGGTGTGAGTTAGCAAGCTACACAGGAAAAAAAAAGGGTATTTTTACCAATTGTGCATACAGTTTTATGAAAAAACTAACACTAACAATTGACATTTCAAGCTATTGAATAGTGCTATAATGCTAGGACAGTATGTTTATTTTTTTTTCATTTTAACAAGGTATTCCTTTGGTAAAGCAAGATAGATTTTTCTCTTGTTAAGATGTGAATGTACTAAGTTATTGTACAATACGGAATTTGGAAATACTACCAAGGAGACATATTCTTACTAACCTAATCACAGAACAAAATTTCATTGCAAATGTAACAGACTTTCAAGACATTGTGCTTTTAAGTTCCACATCAACATGTGTTCACATTCTGATAATACAAACATTGGAAATCTGTTTTAATTTTTCTCTCAACTCTTTTGTGAGAGGGTAAATTGAGGTCCCTCAGGCTTATCTCATGAAAGAAGGGGGAATCTTCTCTGTTAACACAGAGCTCTTTGCACTTAACCCTCCCCTCACAGGGAAAAAAATAGCATACAAGCTACTTGACATGTTTTAAAAGGTACAGTACTTCCTTATAACATAAAACCTGGGAAACGATATCTGGCATTCTGGACATTACACTGAGCATCAGCCAAAAATAAGTCCTACATATTTACCTTGATAAACTCTAGAAAAACAAAAGGACAAGAATAATACTTTTAATATTACACAATCTCATCCTATGAGTTTTAGGCCTACTCTATGTCTAGTGATGTATGTATGCTTTCTTTTGGTAGTTGACAGGCAAAACTGGTTCTATCACAAAGAAACTGAATAATGCGGATATTTTTAACTAGATACTAGAAAATTTTGTTGTGTTGATTCGCATATCTACTATGCCTTTTCTTAAAGACTTAGGTTGCTGTAATGTTCTTTTTCTTAAGGATGCAAGACAATATTTTGCATAGCAGAAAAAGACTAAGTTACTACCTTGTTAGACAAATGGGATTCTAATATTTAAATCAAAGCCAAGTGAAAAAACTATTGAGTATGCTATGATTCACTAATCTAACTCACTATGAAGTAGTTTAGAAATAATTCTACAGAAATAAAATTGGTTGAAGATCTACATATTCTAGAAACCTATTCATTCTGTGCTCGTCTCAGAACTCTAGCTACAAGAGTTTCAAGTTGCTATTATACTTGCATTTCAAAAGCCCAAAGTAAATTTAAGAACTGAACAGTAAGTAGTTAATGATGTTTCTGCATCAACCAGATCCATTTAGTTTATTTTCTCCAAGTAAATTTGCATATACATCTTGTGTCATAGTGCCATCTACTGGTAACTTTGCATCCCTGCTCTGAGAATATTTAAAGAAGACATTTGTTAGTACTATTTCCAAAAGGCTAAAACAGATTAATCAGATTAAAAATGTGGTTGTGTGTTCACACAATTTCAAACTTAGGCTGAAATAAGAGGCTCAAGGATTTTTACTCTGGTGTTCAAGATTCTACTTCATCCTAGCTCACTGACAGTACTGGATAAACCTTGTTACTATACAACATAGTATTCAAAGAAAATTACATTATTTATAGTTGACAATTTTTCTTTAAACCTAACACAGCAATTTATGAACAGATCCTTGAAAATTCATTAGAAAACCAGGAACTACTAACCACACCTTAAATACACAATTTGTTTTATATAGATGAGAATTTAAAGCAGAAAAAGCTGTAGTTTACTTCTCTAATAGTACATATTCTAGCTTTATCTTATTTACCTGTAGAATGTTTTTACTTTGTTGTATGGCAAACATCTAAAACATTGCTTGTAGATCATGTTCTCATCTGCCTGTAATTCCAAGCCACATTTAGCACAACCTGAATATATAATCATAGGCAGAGAAGCCAACACACACTCCAGGGAAGTGTCAGCATGGAAGATGAGCTGCCTGTACTGACCAGTTGAAACAGTAAACTTTAGCTCTAAGACGTGGGCTTTCACTTGAATCACTCCTACAGAAACAACAATTTCAATCAAATTTGCATTCAATTTTATAGATAAAGCAAAGAGAGGTACAGATGATTCAAGAACGAAATCATTAATAAAACCATGCATTTTTCTTTAGAAGCACATTCTCAAATTTAAGAGATTATTTCTGCAGTGAAAAACCATTGTGCTTTAATACTAAATTTAAAAATATACAAAAGTATGTAGTACTTTCTTAGTTACTGTTGTGACAGAGACCAATATAGAAGAGCCTGAATAAAGGATCAAGATATCACAGAATTTTGCAAATAATTTTGAAGTCCAGAAGTACCAGAAACTGTCAAAATAATATCATAGAAAATAATATCAGAATATATCTGATATTATTTATTATTATCTGAAAATAATATCAGAATATATACCAGAATATATAGAGAATAATATCAGAAAATAATCAAAATTATTTTGTTGATCCTGAAACACAATTTTTCTAATGAGGCAGGCCAAATTGAAGATCATTATTCTGTGGTATTCAGAATATCTCCTTTGGGAGTAAAAGAAAAACCATCAATAGGAGAAGTTTAATTTGCTTTTATATCTTAATTTGCTTTTATATCACATGAACACAATGGTGAGGACTGAGTATAAGTGCACAGAATGAAATAGGGACATTCAAAACACAAATGGAAAATTTCATAAACACCCATAGATCTCAATGCGTACAAGCAAAGTAAATTCCATATTACACAAGTTTTGGATACAGGTTATGGATGAGGCAAAATACTATGAAGTTTGTCATGGGATTTCCTGCAAGTCAAGCCCACGATCTGATGTATCAGATGCTTCACACAGTGCATTGGTAAAACTACCTACCCATTCTAAACTTTGTTCTGAAAACAGGGTGTGCTAATAAAAGTGTAGTATAAGCCATGATTAGATCAGAAGTAAAAACTAATTGCTTAGCCTCCACCCTGATTCAGAGATAAACACTAAATAGCAGAGCTTTAATAACTTGCTTGCCACTGTATTTATAAATAAATTGGAGTTAAATGCTGCAAAATCAATTTTACTGAGTTACATCTTAAAGCTTAACAACAGCCTTAGCAAACCTCTAGGCCTATTTGGGAGGGGATGACTGCATGCAAGATAGATTTTTGATCTTTTGTAAGAAGTTTTCAATAGCAGTAGCTATTTTAGTCCAGCTCTAGAGAATTCAAGACTATCCCACAACAGTGGAAGTAGTATTCCACAAACTCTTTCAGTGAATAATCACATTATTGTAATAGCCAGCCTCGGCAACAAAAGGCAGCACTTCTCCATGTGTTCCAAAGCTTTCTTTGTATGGCACCACACACCACATTTAACTCACCTCTGTGCTCATTGAATGAAGGCTGCCTTCACAGTTTGACTGGACACTGAGCAGCAGCCTCCAGAATAAATTCAGGCTCTCAGAACTACGTTAACTTGAAAAAAAACATTTTACTTGCATAAACACAGCATCTATTTTGCTTAGGTGTGCACTGCACTATATGGACACAACAGTGCCAAGAACAACTTTACCTGAGCATTTTTCCTCCAAATGTGCTGAAAGATTTGTCATTTTCATGACAGATGTTTTGCTTTTCTGAAACTTTTCTTTAAATTCAATTGCCCTTTTGTCATCATCAAACAAACACTCACAGGATGACCATGGAGTTGTGTGCAACTCAAAGTCACCTGAGACAGAACTACATTGGACCAGAAGGTATTTAAAGTCCCATAGATGACCTACAGAACAGAAAACAAGCAAACAAGTTTATTTTCTATATCTTGGTTAATTTATAGAAAACTAAAGTCACTTACAAGATTGACTAACAAATCAGTTACTTCCCCCCCCCCCCCCCCCCCCCCGCCCTTTTATT
>VXAA01001019.1:150037-183955 GCA_013399115.1 Anseranas semipalmata | reverse complement strand
CCTTTTCTTTCCCTATGAACTTTGCGTAAGAATCGCATGGTTCCTTAAGAACACCAGAAAACCATCTTTTCATGGTTGCAAAGAAGGACCAAAAAATATCTAAGCATAATACAATCATCTGATTGATGGTTTCATGTTTTTGGAATGGTTCAGGTAGGTGATACTAATTCCATGTTTGCTCAAATGGGAGCATTTCACACCATAATTTCTTGTAATTTTCTTAAAGAATCTCTTCTGTTACAAATACTGATGCTTATGTTTCAAAAAAAAAATCTTTCAAACCTTTTCTCTGTTGAAATTCTGTTGAAAAAAGAAAGATATTTGCAGAAATAACAGTTATGACACAAAGGATTATTCAGGAAGGAATTAGACATTGCACGTGACAGAAGTATCCTTGAAGAATCAATGAGCTTGTACAGTATGTTAAGAGACCAGTTCAGGTTCTTGCAGTGGTTGATTTTTCACGTATCACATGAGCACACTCACTATTACACTGTTTAACCTCCCTGGGGGTAGAGCTAAAATATTAAGAAAACTACCTATTGCTTTCAAAGCAACTTTCTATAAATAGAATATTTTGTTATTTTCAGTCCTACTAAACATTTTCCTTAGTTTTAAATAACTTCTATGAATGTTACAAAATCATGCTAAGATTTAGTAGTATTATTTAGAAGGGAAATGGCTAAAAGTGTCAAATTTCTCCTTAAAGTTCTTATCTACTCCTAATTTATTCTGCTTTCCTCTTGATTATATAAGAAACTGTTCAAAGGAGCCAGGAAGGTCAGTTAGGAATCAGTTTGAGAATTTTGACTCCAGCAAACCTCAGAATTGTATTTAATACAAAAACTATTTAAATAATTGTACTTTTTTTTTTTTCTTTAAAACTGAAGGCAATCAGTTTAAAGAACAGTATATTTCTTAAGCGGTGCTACTAATCCCAGTCACTGGCCAGACAGACTGCTAGCATGTGATTATGTTCCTATCTCCATACAGCTGTACTTTAAAATATTTATTCATTTTCCATCTTCCAATTGACTCCGTAATAAAGAAAAATATGTTAAAAATGAAGATTACAGAATAATGTCTTCAGTTGTCTTTCGCCGTTAAAAAATACAGTATTCACCTAGTTAAAGTCTGATAATCGTTTAGGCTGTTATTTCCCCCCACATTTGGTCAAGCTGAAAGTTGCAGCTAAAAGAATTGTTTTTTGGAAATGATGTTAAGGAAAGACTTTTTTTTGAAATGAATTCAAATGTCAGTGTATTATATTAGCATGCTCTAGTGCTTCCATATTTTGGATGAGTGATTTTCTTGGTGATAACTTACTAAAACTACAAGCTCCTGAAAACTGTTGGCAGATGCATTTTGCAGTAAAATATTCTAAAGAAACTTACCTCTTCTGAGCATCAGTCTAGTTTCATGCACCTCAAACCTGACTAGAGATCTTGCAGCCCCCCAAGAACCAAACACGCTCCAGCCCAAAGCAAGATTCAACCAGTAACACTAGTGCACCAGAGAGGGAAAACCTAAACAGGAGAAAAACTAACACCTGACAAGAGGGGAAATATGGAAGTACAGGATATACAGTCTAATCAGTGTACAAGATTTTATTGAAACCTGAATTTAACCCATTATTCAGATCTGCAGCAATCCCCTGTTGATTAGAAAGCTTACCACAAAACATGAGAGACTACAGAGAATCATCTCTCTATAGTCTTCCCAGTGTGGATGGTTGCTCAGATCCTTTATCTATTCTTATCAGGTGACAGATGGGTGTACTGTGGTTTCAAAGATTCTGAACACCACAAGAGGGTCCCTGTAACCCCCTTGCTGCACACTGCAAGTCTGACTCAATATAAAGATACTTAGCCCCTCTTTTGGAAGTTTAAATGCTTTTTGAATGAAGAATGTTTTTGTAAAAGCTTACATTAAAAGAATATAAAGCTTGTAAAGGCAATTATCAGAAAGCGTTGAACATTAAGTTGCCTAAAAATGACTACATGCCATCCAGTAAATAGAAATTGTACTACCATGGTGATGGAATACCATGAAAACAGTCTGAAAAGGATAAGACCATGCAAATAAACAGGCCTAGGTTTTTACAACTGAAGAGAAGCAAAGGAACTAGGAGACAAATCAATTTGCCAACTCAGAATGAGCTACTGGAGACATTTTAAATTAAAGGCTATATTTCACTTGCTATCCTTTGCATTTTCAGTGTTTTTCTATCCTGAGCCAGAGCAAAAAAAAATCTCTGCTTATATCTCATAAGTATATGGAAACATTCTGTAGACGTCTATAAAATATCACTGGATTCTCACCATAACACATGAGAAAAAATAAAATGCCTTCAAAATTAAAACTGGCGAAGGAAGCCACAAGCCTGAACTATAAATTATTTTTAACTTTCATGATCTTCAAGTTTATGTTTATTAGAGGCTTGCCATTGACTCTTGGCATTATAAAGATCAAGACCTTTGAGTACACTTCATCCTCTCTGCTTAGGTCTCTTACTCAGCTCTTACAATCCATTTGTTTTTAATCAGCTCCTGTGAGAATTTAGTCTCTATTTCTAAAGTTTTGGGAAAAATAGGTCTGGCAGAATTTTTAATTTTCCTTAAGTATTATTAGCTCATGATTCCTCCCTGTCCTGGTTTTGACTGGAATAGAGTTAATTTTCTTCATAGTAGGTGGTATGGTGCTGGATTTAGGATGAGAATAATGCTGATAACACACCAATGTTTCAGTTGTTGCAGAGCAGGGCTTACACTAAGCTTACACTAAGCCAAGGACCTTTCAGCTCCTCACACTGCCCTGCCAGCGAGGAGGCCAGGGGTGCACCAGAAGCTGGGAGGGACACAGCCAGGACAGCTGACCCAAAGTGGCTAAAGGGATGTCCCATACCATATGGCGTCATGCTGAGCAATAAATCATGGTGGTTGGCCGGGGGGGGTGCCACTGCTTGGGGACTGGCTGGGCATTTGTCAGCAGGTAGTGAGCAATTGCATTGTGCATCACTTTTTCTGTTGTTTTTTTTTTTTTAATTCTCGTTTTTTTCCTTTTCTTGTTAAACTGCCCTTATCTCAGCCCACAAAAGTTCACACTTTTTTCCTGTTANGCCGGGGGGGTGCCACTGCTTGGGGGCTGGCTGGGCATTTGTCAGCAGGTAGTGAGCAATTGCATTGTGCATCACTTTTTCTGTTGTTTTTTTTTTTTTAATTCTCGTTTTTTTCCTTTTCTTGTTAAACTGCCCTTATCTCAGCCCACAAAAGTTCACACTTTTTTCCTGTTATTCTCTCCCCCATCCCACTGTGGGGGCAGTGATCAGACGGCTGCGTGATGCTTAGCTGCCTGCTGGGTTAAACCACAACGGTCCTTTTAGCACGGAGAGTTGGGATAACAACAGATCTGACCAAAGCATGTTAGGGGGGACAACTTTACTACAGTTTTATTTGTTTAATAGTTGCTGGCCATGATGTTGATTTATTTGCTCTCCACGTTTTGTGATTGCTCTCATGGTTGTGTTATGGAACACCTTACTTGCTGTCTATCTTTCCTGTTTTGCTGTTTATCATCACTGGGGACTAGTTTTATCACTTCACTGTACTGTGTAACACTGGCTTACGATTCGATAAAAGTACTGGTCATGAGCCTAATCTGGTATTTGTACTCAGCACTGCCATCATCTTTGTACTTTTGGAACCACCTCTCAGAAACTATTAATAATTACACTCTTTACCTTTTCTCCTCAGAGAGCCAATCTGTAGGGGAGACAAGGGAGGACACCTTCCCCTTCTTATTCAGTCTCCCTTTCTCCTTCCCCTTCTCCTCCAGGCTAGTTACAACAGCTCTTGAGAATTTTGAATCCCATTGGGATGTTCAAAGCAGCATGATCCTATTGCTTGTCTCCTGAATGTGTTGCTGGTTTTGTCTAAGGTTAAACAACTATTTAAGAATGCCACCCAGAGATCTGCCCTGAGGCAGGATTGTTATGGGTGGCAAGGTGTGTGGGGAAAATATGAGCAAGTAAATTATCACAGTTGTCACCTCCAGTGGTTTTGGACTTCACCCCTGAACAACTCTGGAATCCTAAAAGACTGATGGAATATCTAAAAAGAGATATGCCCCAACCCTGGAAATGCCAGAGAGTTACAGCTTGCCACACTGCTGGGTCTGACTTGTACCTATCAAACAATAGTCAACACTACTCAGCACCCTCAAGGGAAAGGGAATGCCTCTGGATCCAATCCCCCACCCCTCCCCAAGTATCTTAATGTGCACTTTATTTTCTACTATTCCAAACAAAATATCAACTACTTCAAATTCATATGCACTAGTTTTTCTGTAATGACAGTTTGTTTCCCTGAATGGTAATCTTCTCATACCCCTGCATAAATATTTTCAGGCCAATATGCAAAATGTTACTGCAATAACTTCTTTATGTCCCTGATTAAATCACGAAGGCATTCCTATAAAATGCCAAGAGGAAACATCACTTTTTATATTTACTTCATCTTATAAACTTACTTATTCTGTATTTTCCCCACCATCTTCAAGGGGTTCAGAATTTTACCCCATATTAATAACAGCTATCCCAGTCTTCCAAGAATGCCAGTTTACAGAAGTATATTTAACATGTTTGGTAGCATACACCAGATGAGAGCAAAACATACTAATTGAATTTCTGACGATTGTATACTGGAACCTTGGACTGACTTCTAGCAAGAGATGAAAAATTTAACTTTTATTGGCAACAATTGTTAGATGCTTCAAAGCTGTATAGTCTTATGTACTTTACTATAAGGACATACACAATTTAAAAATTATAAGTCTCCATCCCTTCCTCTACAAGACTGAGTTACCTAATCTGCTAGTACAAACAGTAACACATGTCCCAGCTGTTCTTCTATGACTAGCAGCAAGTATGATATCACGTGCTTTCCTCCTGTAACCCACTCACGCTATTAGCTGCTGTGTTGTGTATACTTGTTTAGTATCACGTGAGTTACCTTTTTGGCTGTCTTACTAGGACCAAATGTTCATGGTTTGTCTATGATACATATTTGAACAGTTGAGAAATCACTCTTATCTTGAATTTCCGATATAATCTTTTAATCATTAAAACACCAACCACTAGATACACAGAACACTAGCTGGAGAATAAGAAATAAGCTTTACAAAAAAAGCATTTATATTACTAGAGAAAGCTACATCATCTTTTCTGCTTTTCCACTTTAAGCATCAGGTAATTATATATTTTTGTGTTTTAGAAATTACCTGTGGCATCTACTTAACTTTTTGCAGCTCCAACATATAGTATCAAAATACTTTTAAAATTCTATATTTGAAGAATTAATATCTAGCATACTAACTTCTATAAAATTTTTAAGCATTTATCTAATGAATAGCATATACCTGCCCACACTGAAGTATGCACAAAAGTAAAAGCCATGTAGGTTTTATGCAGTAAATTCAATTGGTTAATACTTAAATTGGACTGTCTTCTTCAGGTAGTCCAAGAGGCAGATCTTGCAGTTATGCAATTTCATTTATTTATTTATTTTTAGGAGTGTAAATTATTGCTAAGCTGAAGTGGAACTGGCAGAATTCAGAATTTCTAAATTTAAGAGTCAGAGCTCAAGTCAATATTCACTGAGGTTGTTTAACCTTTTTTTTTGTGCTATATGAAAAGTGACTTTAGGCAGACATACTCAACACTTCAAGTAATGCAGCATTTACTTCCTAAATGCAAATTCTGGAGTAATCCGAGTAATTCCGATATTTTAAAAGAACAGTAATAGTCACTGTTAAAATACAGGCTATGTAGTTCTCGTAAGAGATGCTTTTAGTCAGTTAGTGGCTAGACTTGATAGCAGGACCATTACGATATGAAGTCTGACACTAGTAAGGCAGAAAGGAGAATACAAACCAGAAGTAGAAAAAACAGCAATTAATGAAAAAGATAGCAGTTAGACTCAGCAGAACTGGTATCTTAGTTAACTATAAAAAAGAACTTTAGAATTATGACAACTAGACACCAGTGCATCTTGTATCTGGATTCAAATTTTTCAATCTTTATGCTTCCTCAGTATTGCAAAATGAATGCATTAAAGTTCCGTTGCTGATGGCACTATTTCCAAATAGAGGGGACTCGTTAAAGTTCCTATCAAATATATTGCCCTTTCAAGGGGAGTTGAGCACCAGTTAGGCATTTTAAAGGTATTAATGAAATCACAGAAATCCTATTATAGCAACCTATAGTTAAAGACTTTACCTTTTCTCCTTTGAAGTTGAGGACACCAGGCAGCCCCTGCTCCCCACAGTACCATTCTATAGTGTTGATCTCTGCTCTGTTCTACTGTTAGAATAACTTTTCTCTGGTTGCCCCCTCTGTAGATATACACAGACTCTGGAAGTTTAAAATTATATGACTTGTTATATAGTAAAAAGCATATAAAAACACACACCTCAATATTAAGATAAAACAATGTCAGTATAATATTTTGAGTACAATTCTAAGCAAACAAGAAAATACCTACAGTTTCTTCAAGACAGAATGAAAACAATGATTTCTTCAGTAAGAAGAATCTAGTTTAAAGGACTGCATAAAGAATATTCATTTACCTTTATCCACCTAAATACTTGGCAACTGGACACCTCCCTTTAAAATAGCAGGTATCTAGCATATTTGAGCAGCTCTTACTCAACCTGACTGGTGTAAGTGGAAAGAAATTGTACTCAAAATCTCTCAGCAACAGATTGCCATAATTGGAAACTAAAGTTCCTGTAGTTCCCGTGGAATATACTGAAAGAAACATTTCTCTACAAGTTTTCACAAAGCTAGTCATGTACAACACAAAGAATTAGTAACAACTAAGATACATAATAAGTAACAAATAAGTAATGATTAAGTAACTGAAACAATTAAGATCTCCACAGGTCTTTACCTATAGGTAATGCCTGTAAGTTTCAGTTCCTAAATAATTTTCATAAACAAAATCCTAGAAAAAGAACTCTTGCTTTAAATCTGTCCTAATTATTCTGAGATCTACGTACAATAATAAATCACAGATTTCTATCTTCAAAAAAAATCTCAATTCATAATGAGTAAAGGTGATATTGACAATGGGTAAAGTCATTTGAATCTTTTACTGATACAAGCATTAATACAAGATGACAGTGCAACATGACCAAATTGATGTGAAAAACATGTCAAGCACTGAGAAACAGTGACATTGTAAAGAAAGGAAGACAATCAGAACAGTTAAGCAGGGAGACGAGGGAGACTCCTTTCCCAGGGGTTAAAAAAAACATGGCAAGACACTGCATGACATACTGAGAAGGCCCCAAGGCAATTTGGTTTTGTTCATTTCAGAATGTGGAAATAATATTAAGCAGCAGCTGTAAGGCCTGACTATGAAGCAATGGAAACAAATTAGGAATTTTCACATGGAAAATGGCTTCAGTAAAAGGAATCCCAAAATAACTGCATTCACTATTTTAGGTAGTGGGACAGAACATAAACAGTACATTAAAGACATGAACTGGTGACAAAGATCCTTGGAGAAAGGACTCTTCACAAAAGAAATACACAGGAAACTCAAGTTTCCTGAACAAATTATATTAATGAAGTAGCTTTCTGTTCTGCTTATGTGAAGGAAAAACGAGTGTTGCAGAAAGACATTGTAATAGTTTCACACTGGGAATTCATATTAAAAATTAGACAACTTACATAAATAGGCACACAAGGACAATAAAGAAATACCACAGATACATAAGAAGCCAGAAATGCTTAGCTTTAAAAATCTATTTTAACTTTAAAGAAAATAGAAAAACAAGAAGTGTTCTGAATAAAGCATTAGAAAACACAGTTCCATTACAAAGAAAGGAGAGAAAATCCTAGAACAGTAGATTAAAATAATAATTTCCTTATTTCATTCTGAAAAACAGTCTAACATTCCTTTAATAACAGGAGGCTTATGAGGAAGGTAGCTGGAAAGCAAGGTTTGAATTAGTGAAGCTTGACTGTCCCACATGACATTTTAATCAACCAGCCACCTTTCTCAAGCAGTAGTCTATAACAAGAATGCACCTGTGAGTTTCAAGAGCCATTAAAAACAAATTTATGTTCTTTCACTGCAAATGCAATATCCCTCTCTTCTCAGGGCTCCTACTATACATTCCTTAGTGAAAACACACCAATCCCTCAGTGAGTATGAACACTGAACACCTGTGCCCTCTGGCTGCAGGCTTCTCAAACAAATGTGTATGCCATTGATCAGCTGGTGTGCAGTACCCTCCCTCAGCAGCTGATTTCAGCCATAATTTCCTTCCTGTGTAGTTCCATTTCTCCAGCTATTACCTCTATGAGTGGATCTTCACAAAGGTTTTATTTGTGACTCCTCTCAAACACTGGAGTACAGAATGGGAAATAACGAGCAATAGGTAAAATTTAAATAGTAATTTTGCAAGGCAACTATGAAGTTCTGAAAGTTGAAGTCCAGTGCATGAACTTACCTGTTAATATGGCAATGCTGACAATTTTTAAGATCAAGTGAACCAATGTGTTTGGCTGAAGCTGCTCTAGCTGAACATATTGAACACTATCCAGTCTCTGAACTTGCCTTCGTGGAATGTCTCCAAAGTGAGGAAATTCTGATGATACATATGCCAGTAAGCCATGGAGAACATCACCATCCACTATAGGATAAACTTATATAAAAACAACCAAAGTCAGACAGACACCCTCTCTTCTTTTCAGCTTAGCAGTATAAAATTCATCAGTTGCTGCATATTTAAACCGACAAAACCAAAACTTACGAAAATTCTAAGGCAAGAAATTCTTGATATTAAATACTCAATCCAAAATTAAACTGCACTTCATCTGCCTCCTCTTGATAACATCACATTAAGTTACAGTATTTTAAGTTAACAATGCAAATACAATGATACTCCCACTGTACTTTCCCTTAGCTTCCAATGCTCCATGGCTCACATATCTTTGAAGTCTTCACGTTTAATAACCTGCAATAAATTATTTTCCTGAATGTATCTACTCATTCTTTAAGTCTGAAGTTTCTGCAAAACAATTTAATCCTCATGAAAGCTCAAACCTCTTATTGTTAAGTCCTGTTATAGCTGCTGTTTCTTAAACTAAGCTCAAAGAATGCAGAGTTTTGAACGGTAACCACTCAACTTTGCCATAAACTTCACATGCCTATCCAATAGCATCATGCCCACATTTTGTCCACAGGTGTTTCCTGTCAAACTTCCCTGTAGTGTTTTGTACCTCTCAGTTGCTCACATTCCTATTTTACCCTGTGTATGTGGCATTCCAAATAAAATGGACTACTTCAAATAAGTATTTTACTGTGATTTTGGGGGGGAAACTTATGCACAATCTTACATTCTTCTGGATTGAGAGCCGAGCAGTTCCCCAGATTCAGTAACTGACTGGTAAATGTAGATTGCAGCATGACTTCTCCATACCAAAGATTCTCAAACATCATGATATCTGCAAGAAAAAAAAGCAACTTATCAATTCATGCATCCACCATATTAAACTGTATCATACTTTTCTTGGCTATGGAACCAAAAACCTTGAAGTTGGCTTCAGATCAGAACTTGAATTTTGAATCTTCTCTATTCAGCTTGCTACTCTTTCAGAACCTCATCATCTATTGTCCTTCATTCTCAACTGCCTTGCCCACGGTTGCATAGATGTTATCACTGTCTCTGTAGGAAAAATTCTTTACATTCTGGGTGCAGAACAATCTACATGCCAACTTAAGTAGACAAAGCTGTCTGTACCAACTGCTTTACCAGCTGAGCCACTATCAACACACCTATCTCAGCACTGTTGCATGTTGTTGCTAAATGCTGCTAAGCAGCACAAGCAGGAGACTGACAAGAAGCCACCAAAGGGGAGCAGTATTAGAGAAGAGATACATAGCTGACAATAGAGCAAGCTAAATTTAACTGACCACAGGAAAGTGTCAGAGCTACAGCAACTCCCACACATTTTCAGGAGTCATATACACAGATGTTAGAGTTTGAAAGAGATCACATGGAAATACTGATTTTTGGAATCTACCAAAACCACGTACAAAGGTTTAATCAAATTTGCTCAGTAGTTTATTATAATCTTCATATAAAATATCTAATAAACTAATAGTAAGCACTGTAAAAGCAAAACAGGTAACAGTATTGGGTAATTTATTATGCCACATTTCAGGTGAGTAATAAAGTACCAGGCTTACCTAGAAACGTTTTCAATGTATTTTGGGATAAGTCTAAGCAGCGAAGAAAGCCCAGCTTATGTTGAATTGCTTTAAATAACTACCACTGCAATATAAGCACTTTAAGAACTCTTAACAAAGAGAAATAGGCATCTTAAAAATAAACCATGGAATATTCAAAGAAGAATAATTTTATATAATGTAATTTTTTTGCATATTGCAAAAACTAAATGGCCAGATGGCTATCAAGTTTTAGAGTTAACACCAGCCCTAAATTAGGTGTAATATATTTCTTTATAGTACTGCATTCTTACATGAGATGTATTCTCTTAATAATGGAAAATTTTGCTCTTCTTAGGTATTAACAAATACAAAGGATTCCTCAGGAAGAATCTTCATTACTAGCTGACTTGTTATGAAAAAGGAACTGAAGACAATATATTTATGCAGTCTATAAAAGTTAATTCACAGCATAATCCAGCTTAAGATGCTAGTGCTGAGGTACACATCTTTCACATGAGGAAAAGAGTATTTCACATCCTGAGACCACACAACCACCACAATTTTCTGGTCCATATGCTGGTCCAACAGAGAATTAGGAAAGTCCATAAATCAAATAACTAGCACATCTGGTTTGTAGCAGCACTTATACCTTTCAGAAACAACTATTTTAAAACATTGACAGGTTACAGAATACACCTGACTACCTACAGCACTGCTGTAGCGTCAATGCACTGCTGTGCCTCAGATCAAAGACTACATAAAATACGAACAACTTCTATGGGATATTCAATGTTCCAATGGCAGGATGCCTACAAGAATTCAAACTGATACTGAGAGATGCGAGTGATCTAAGTGATGTAAAAGATACTGACAGATGCTTAGACAGTTCCAAATTACTAATTACATATTGGTCTACTTCTAACAGGTATTTTGAAAATCCACATTTAAAAAACAAAAACAGAATTCTCACCTGTAAGTAATACAATATCCCCAGGAAACACAGTGAGCGACCAAAATGCAGCACCACGCCATAACACCACCTTTCTCTCTGTCTCTGACTGGTCAATAACTACAATTGTTGCTACAGGAACTTTACATGAAGATTTTGGTCTGGTCTTCATCTGTATTTCTTTGATAAGACATGGATGTACTATTGTGACCAAAACATTGTACTTTTGATGTTTGCAGCAGCAGTTCTTAAGTGGCGAAAGCAGTTTCCTTTGAGGCTGCTTGAACTCTGCTATCCTCTCTTGATCCTCTCTCATTCCAGGACCAGCTGGAGAAGAATTCAATTTAGCTCTCTTTGATTTCAGCTGCCTTTTAAACATTGAGTGAAAAATATAAGAGAAATCTTCAGACTTGTAGGCTCTTTTAGAAGAGATCTTATCAGAACTTTCTACTTGAGAGCACAGTATTCCTGAGCTCAATGGTTCAATGCGGATTTCATTTACACATTGCACAGCAGGAACATTAAATTCATGAGACTTCCCTGTATTTTCATGAGCACTTCCTTCTCTTCTTGTAGCTTCAAAGTAAATGCTTTTCTCATCACACTCCGAACTGAAAAGTTCAAGAGAACTTGTATACTTATGCCCACACTCATTCTCAGCCACATTAAGACATGTTCCAGCATCAAATTCAAATTCAAAGCTATCACACTGTCTTTCTTCACATTTGTTCTCTGCTTCTGTTTCCAATAGCTGTATAGTTCTTTTCTGTATCTCATTCTGGTTCTTAAAGCAATCCTGTGCAAAAACAGCCATCTGACTTGAAGTCATTATACTACGAAATTCAGTATCAGTTGACACTGCAAGGTCTAAACAACCACTTGGTTTTTCTTTTGTTTTTGACTCTTGATTTTTGGGGAAAAACATATCCAGATATTGACTTAGATATTCATGGTGTTCATTTCTATGATCTGATTGAACACCTTGTTCCACAGAACTTAGGTGTATGCTAATCTGCTTCGTACTGGCAACCAGATCAGAAATGTCAGAGCCCTTACCTTCTAAATGACCGGAATTTATTTCAGTAAGGTTTGAACAACAGTCATGTGATTGCTTATGTTGTCTACCTGATTTTGCAGATTTTTGAGGAAGGTGTTGATCTGCAGCCTGATTTATGTTTGTATGTATGTGTCTATCTTTGGATATTTGACAATCAGAATAAATTAAACTTCTGGTCTTTTGGGGTGTACTGGCACGAGTTACCACCACAGGCACTTCTGCTACCATTAATCTCCCCTGTTCAGGCTGCTGAGAGCTGCAATCATTTGCAGAAACTGCTGTTACTAGAGAGCTTCCTGCCTGAAACATTAAATGGCCAGTATCTTTGATTTTTTCAGAAAAAAGACTGTGTATATCATATGAACAGTGGAGTTCTCTCCATTTTTCATCAGCAGGTGCTGAACTATTTTCTTTGGACACCTCTATCTGGCTTGGAATACTGGGTGCTCCAATGAAAATATGAATTTGAGATCTCTTCGACATTTTTTATTGTTGTGTAAGTTTGACTTTAAACAGTGTGGTTTACGCAGTAACTACAACACTAACTGTTACCACACACCAAAAAATGATATTTGGTCTTTTCTTAATTTTAAAATACTTAAAATTCAAAGGAATATTTCATAATTTAACTAGTAAAAATACTACTTAAAGCCTATAAAATTAAATGTACGATAAAAAAGGAAGATATTTACTGTGTCAAGCTTATATAGAATACTAAATTATCTACAGTAGGACTTCATTTCTGATTCTGGTACTTGGAAACATGTAGCAGATACAGACTTGTACTGAAGTTCAGTATATACTGAAGAGACCCTAACAAAGTTGCCAGGACTTTTATTACTAGCCGCCTGAGCAGACTTATGTTCATTTATCATCAGTAATTAAAGTCAAATGTGAATTTCTTACTCAATACTGCATTTTAATTGATGCGAAATAAGTTCCTCAAACTTTTACAGCATAGTTAAGACAATTTCATCCTCTGGAAAAAAAATAAATTTTAACTAAATTAAATATACTAAGTAATAACTAATACATAATTTACATAGCTATAAATTAACCTATTTTCATGCTAAAACAACAATGTAAGTGAATATTTTAAAGGCAGGTTTCAGCATATCACCAATAAATTTTAAGTATTTAATAAGCACTAAGAGGTCACAGTGAAGCTTGACCAGACAATTTAGAAGTTGCTTTAATCCATATATTTATCTCACTGTCCAAGTTCCTAGCTTTTCTAGCTTATTAAAAAGCTATCTACCTTACATACCACAAAACAGAAATCTCTTTTTATTATTATTATTTAAAGATATCTAATATACTGTCTTTTTAAAATATTCTGCTACAGCTACAAGCATTATATGCATTAAAATACAGGCACCTAACTACATGTTTTTAAGTTTTGGCGGTGTTGTTAATAAAAGTTGCTGCAGTAGGGAATTTTGCAGAGGTAGGAAACAGAACACCAGCAGAGAAATTCAGGAATTAATCGAGCTGCAAATAGAAGAAAGAATATTAAAACAGATAGAGCAATCAAAAATATCTGCATTTTTAATTTAACACTTATTAAATTAACATCCATTTTCTTAAAAATCCACTAGAGGTCAATAAATCTGCATATTCATAAAGCTCATAATAACAGAAAAACTACAAACATTCTGGAACACTGAACTCAGGTGTATTATAGATGCAAGTGGAAAAACAGTGTACAACCACTGAAATTAGATATAACATATAATACAAAGAAGCCACAGAACACAGTAACTAGTATTGCACAGTTTTGTGCTCATTTACAAAATGAGTAACTTCAAATTGGAAATGGTTACCCATTACAGATGAGTAACCTTCTTAATTAGGTACCCTATAATGTAACAATATGTCTTCTAACAAGGAGGTTCAAGTGAATAAAAGGTTCAAACAAATTACAAAAGAGATTTCTTCTACATGTGTAATACAAAAGCACTTAAGATCTGAGAGATCTGTGCTTTTCCTAAAGAACTTAGGGAGCAGTGAAATAATGCCTAACCAGGCTTTGTACAGCGAGGAACAGTTCTTTCACTTCAACAACCTAACTTTTACAAGGGCTGAATACTGACCTGTCACAGGTGTAAGATTCAGTCTTGTTCCAGTCTTACAGTCTGTTACATCTTTTTAACCTGGAAAAGATTTCAGAGGCTTTTCCTAATTCTGCAAAAATTCTCAAGCATTTGTGCAAAGGAATCTTAAATGAATTATGTTCAGGTCAAAATAATTTGCATACCTATTTTCTATACCCTCAGAGTAAACCTATAAGAAACACTGCTCTTCTAAGCTTTCTTATAAGGAAAAATAAACTCAACTGCACTGTCAATGAACCCATTGAGGTTTTGATGAGTCAAAAGGACACTGGAAGGGCACTTTGGTTGCTAAATAGATGAGAATTAGAATGTTTAGAGCGCAGTTTACAACCTGGAGTTGCAAGACCCTTCAGAGATTTTGTATTTATAGAAAAGGTGGTGCTTATACCAATAGATACCATAGTGTAAAGCACTCAAATATAAACTGTCAGGTGTCTTAGACTGCTTCTTCTAAATGTAATTCAGGGCTTCACATAGCATACTAAAGCAAATTCTTGCACCTTATCGCTTAGAAGCAGAAAACAGTAACTTAAAGGAAGGCTTTTATGTAACTATGTATTTCATGGGCTAAGGACACCTTTTCAATACTGGAAGTTCAGTATGAAAATAAGTTTAAGATCCTAGAAATGTAGTTGTACTTCACACTACTTCCAGCAGAGGTATCCTATACCATATTTCAAATTCATTCTTCCTATAAATAAGGTTGAACAGTGAATTAATCAGTTAACACTTCAAGGAAAAATATTACTGAAGAATAGTATTAAAACATGTTTTTGTTTGTAAATCTGTAAACTCCCTATATGATTAAAACCATGGGAACTAGCTTTGTTTTTAATTCCCAAGCATTACTATCCTCTATTTTTTTTTTAAAAGAAAAGCTTTGCCAACCTATGAAAGCAATAAAATGTAAACCTAAATGCATACAAATAGCTCCAAACATTTATTTTCCCCTCAGTATATGTAAACAAGCTCTTTATGCAGAGTCTGAATTAGATATAAAGCTAGTATCTTGGCATACTTGTGGTCTTCATAAAAATCTCATCCCCTTTAATTTTCACTTTGTTTTTTGTCACCATTAAAGATACATTGTATGTAATTTCAGAAAAATTTCCTTCATTCCCAGTTCCAAAATTTCTCTAAACCTAGGTGTTATTTCCTGATTCATACCTTTATGCAGTATAGGGATATTACATCAAAGCAATTGAATCTTGCTATTCCTTATTGAATTTTTGCAACTAAAGCATTTATATTTTCAAAACCTTCAATTCTGATTCTTCTTAAGATCTTTAGAGCTTAGGAATGGTTAGCATCTACTTCCTGACCCACCTAACAAGTCCACTAACAAGTGACCTGCTTTGGCAATTGTTATTGAGTGACTTGTTATATCAAAAACACCAACTGCAGTATCAGTAGTCATCTGTACTTGCAATCATTTACATCTGTAAATAAAAAAATGTTTTTTGAAGTTTAGGTAAATTCTCTGTATGTAAAATTGTTAAAGAATCATTGCTATGCTATCTTTATAACAGTATTAGTACTTATTTAATGAATTTTGTTACTAAACTTCTCTGCCTTGCTTTAGAGAGAAAGTCTGAAAGAACTATTACAGATCTTCAAAAATGAAGAATACTATCAGTCTAACCACATTATCAACATGCCATTGCAACACAATGAATCCTTTTTTTATCATTTCTTTTAAGGATCTGTGGGTAGACAGGGGTTAACTACTAAGATAAGGGGTTAACTACAGGAGCTAAAGCTCATAAAGATACAACCAAAACCTAAATGCACATATCCATTATACCTGTTAATTATTACACCATTTCTTAATTTGTGAAAAGGTGCTCTATTGAGAGAGCCAATGAAAGCCTAGCTTTTTATCTCTGAAATGGTCAGAGTCTGATTGACGGGTCAATGATCTTTTAAAAACAGTAACTACATCAGCAAGTTTTACATTTGCAAGGCACTGCAACTAAGGAGTAATACACCTATTACAAGAAATAGATTATGGTACATACTTCCTCCAACCTACACAGTAGGACAGGAATTTTAAAACTAACAGTTTAAGATGTACAACTATGTCACTAACATGTATTAATCTCCAGTAATTTGCTATGCATAGGACATACTGTTCAAAGTAGCTTGAGAACTCTTCTTCCAATAGTGAAATACATCAGAAACCTTGTGTGATGCTAAATTAACGCCCTTACATGTACCTTAAAAGATTACTTTTATTCCTTATTTCACCCTTCATTAATGGTATCCACTCACCATGATAATCACTTTAGCATTAGGCCAAGGTAATTTAAAGGGGGCGGAGGGCAGCCTAATGACAGCCAAATGCCTAAATCCCTGTTTTTAAAAGTTATATACAAATATGATTTTATCAAGACTTTACTGCCCTATATATGGAAAGTAAACTGCAGGAGTTCCACCTCTGAGTAACAATTTCTTTATATATCTGTTACACAATATGGCTTCAAGCAGTAATTAAAATTACACAAATACAGACAGTAATGTATCAGAACATAAAGGATTAAAGCAATATAATGAAAATGTGTAGCTTTTCCCCTCTGGAACTCTTACACACCCACAAACCCCAAAACTTTGAGGTAAAACTAAGAAGTATGTTCTTCTACCTCGCAGCTTTGATTTGATGTTGAACATCTTAACCTTTAAGTAGTTCATAACCCAATTCCTACAATATGCAGAAGAAACATTGGTCATTACCTGCTGAAAAGCTATCCCTTAAGATAACAGATACATATAAGTAGGATATTCTTTCATTTCTAAATCTTAACTTCTACTGTGATCTTTTTACCTCCCTCTCATTTGCATGGTTGATTCTACACTTCTTTCTGTAGTATGAAGACAGTTTGACTGACCTTGCAACAGAAAAACTGAGCTCTTAACAGCCATCTTCCAGTTATTCATTTTCAGTTTAATTCCAACTACAGTTTCTTTTTTGAATAAAGTTATCCCATATGACGGTTGAATAGAAAATCCCCTAAGATATTTGCCAACCAAAGGAAAAATGGAAATAAACCTCTGGATGTGCAATTCTGATTGTATCACAGCAAACTCTTCTGACACCTTTACCATGCTGCTCAAATCTTCCGCCAGTACTTAAGTTATTCTTTGTATAGCCACAGTACCTAGCTTTGAAAAACCTTGAAAAACTGAACCAACTGCAAGCAATGTAGTGACAATTTCATACATTTTTAGAATCTGAAACAACTCCAGGATAAAGAGATGAACACATTACACATTTATTTGCAACTTGTGCAAGAAAAGAGAAAATTATCTTAGCAATACCAACAACTCCTGCTGGCACTGCATGTGAATCAGTATCAGCAGCAGCACCTATCCACCAAATCAATACGGAGCTTGGTCCCAGTATATGTACATGTATTAAGAACAGCCCAAGGGAAAATAGTCTGTCAGAAGAAATCAAGCTAAACAATTCATAACAGGAACCATCTAATAATCTACATCTGAGTGAGGGATGTATCATATGGATTTAAGATTATATGTCTGTCAGTGAACGGCAGCACAGGGAGACTTAAGCGGATAGACTGTTTTAGACTAAGCTAGTGGGACCTAGCAAGAAATCAAGAGAACAGGCATGCGGGAAAAAGGGAGTACATGGACATTTGGGCAACTGGGGAAATGAACAGGACAGGCCATTACAGGTCTCCTTTTTGTCATCCTTTACTTCAATATTTTCATCTCCTTTCTCACATCCACTTGGTGATTGTTACTATCACCAAGTACTGTTCAGCTAAGTTTTAATACAGGTTTTCAGGCAAATACTGTAGTTTTATCTATAACTGACCTGTTTAACTAACAGTAATTTTACTCCAAGATGGTTATTTGGCTCACATTCTCTAGAGTGCTGTGCACGGTAGCAGCTATCCTTGGGTAGACACTGTTGTATAGCTGTAACGGTGCTAGTCAATGTTTAAATTTATGAAAATCACCAGCCTTCACTCACTAGTATGAGTGCCTGTAATAATTGGGATAAAGTTACCTCTAAATGCGATTTGAATATAGATTATTTCTCTGAGTATATATTTCTTTTAGTTAATTTACTTATTTACATTAAATAGCAGCAATTTTGATCTATTTAGTATTCAATTTTTGTCACTTGCTATTACCCGAGGACTACTATACCATTTGGACTCAAGACACACACAACTGGTTTACAAATGCATGGAAGGTATCACCGTAAAAACATTTCAGTTTTTCTCTTCTGCAGAGTTTTCAGCAACAAAACATTTTTGAATATGAAACACCTATAGTTTAGGCATTGCAAGAGAAACTGTCCTAAGCACTCCTGCAACATAAGCAGCAAGATCAATAATTTAAACCAAAACTAGACAATGTTTTAAGCAGTTCCACAGGTTGACACTTTTCAAAACAAGAGTCTAATCAAAATACAGAATAAAAGGCCAGAAACACTCAGTTGTTCTTCATAACTACTGTTGAACTATTACAATAACTAAGGCAAGAAATCAAATGGTATTGCTAGGTTTAATGTATACTTACTTGCCTGCAGTTTTTAAAGTTGTGCTCTAAGCAGAAATATTTTCCTCGATCTGAAATAAAGACATTTTTTCCTCTGTAAGTGTTTGGATTGTATATAGGTATCTACTCAACAGTTGCATCAGACATTACTTCACAGAATCACAGAATATCCCGAGTTGGAAGGGACCCATAAGGATCATCGAGTCCAACTCCTGGCACTGCACAGGTCTACCCAAAATTTTAGACCATGTGACTAAGTGCACAGTCCAAACGCCTCTTAAATTCAGACAGGCTTGGTGCAGTGACTACTTCACTGGGGAGCCTGTTCCAGTGTGCAACCACCCTCTCAGTGAAGAACCTCTTCCTAATGTCCAACCTAAACCTCCCCTGCCTCAGCTTGACACCATTGCCGCGGGTTCTGTCACTGGTGATTAAGGAGAATAGGTCGGCGCCCGGCCCTCCACTCCCCCTCGCAAGGAAGTTGTAGACTGCGATGAGGTCTCCCCTCAGCCTCCTCTTCTCCAGGCTGAACAGGCCAAGTGACCTCAGCCGCTCCTCATACGTCTTCCCCTCTAGGCCCTTCACCATCTTCGTCGCCCTCCTCTGGACACTCTCCAGCAGTTTTACATCCTTTTTGTACTGTGGTGCCCAGAACTGATTATTACTTCAAACTGATTATTTTTTGAAACCAAATGATGCAAAAATATGAACACTCAGACAATTCATTTTCAGTTCAGTCACTGAGATAATCTTCCTTTTTTTTGAAAATTGGAATAAAGGTAGTAGTTTTTTCAACTTGATAATTGTTTCCTCACTACCTTCGTGCCTTGCAAGATCTTCTCTTTTAAATAATAAACATTGTTATTGATTTTTGTTTTGCAATACATTAAAAGCACATAATTAGAGATGAACACAGTGGCTGTTACAAACAAAAGAAGTTAAAAGTTCTTCAGAACAGTGACCTTCTGAGTAGGAAGAAAAGATAAAGGTAAAAGGTCAAAGAGAGAAGTTATGTGCATTCCCCAAGCCCTTCACTTTGACAACTGTTTTAGAGAACCAAACTGATACACCATCTGTCAAGAAAGAAGATACTCTTTCAGATATTTCAGTATATCTCAAAAACACCACAATACTAGAAAAACATCACTGGGGCTTTTTTTCCCCAAAAAAGCCAAGTCTGCAGAAAATTATCCAAAGGTATCATTACCAATGAAAACCTATTTTAGGACTTTAATCTTCTGATAAATTGAGGTTGATAAAGAAATACAGGACCTAAGATGAAAATTGGGCAACTGGTCAGAGTCAAAGAAGCATGACCATAACAGACCTATTTACACCAGATTAACTGCCTATAGATTTGATTTATTAGGATCAAGATAAAAAAAGCAAAGACTTTTCCAAGGAAATAGAAACTGATGCAAGCTTCATATCTTGTTTTTTAAAACAGATTTTTTTTTGAGCAGGAGAATAGAGCTTGTTTCTAAACTGACCAATAATTCACTGGCCTTTGATTTAGTGAATTACTGTAAAATCTATTTCTAGAAGAATAAATGCCTTTCAAGTTGACTTAATATGAATACCAGAACATCACTACAATATTGTGCAGTAGGCATAATATTAATCAAGTACATCTTCCTGCACAAATCTAGTTTATTTCCCCAAAAATATAAGCTGGTATTTCACATTTTATGAAAGTTACTAGAATCCATCTTCCACAAGAATTTTGTATCACAGATTAACTGACTATAGAATACGGATATCCATAATGAAAGGCTGCTCTCACAATTGCAGTTGCTTTAGGGGTTTGGGAAATACAATATGGGTGACTAAATTCTGTGTAGCTTCCGCCCTACAGCAGACACAACATTTACAATACCAAGTCACCACTATCTTCTTACCTTTACAGAAAGATGACTCAAAGAAGGTGAAGATTATAAAAAATTGGATGTTGACTGCACATTCACAGACAAAAAACGGGAGATCACCAATGTTCTGGACAAGTGCAGTAGTGGTTGTGCCTTTGTATTGTGGGAGACAGGGTGTTGAAAAGCTATCATTCATAGAATGAACATAACTTTATGCAAATCAGTTTTGTTACTTAAATCCCTTTCACCCTCCACAAGTGGATGTTAGCACTAGAGTTAACAGAAAGTCACACTTCCTCTTACATTTTGAAGTTAAGTGAGGTATTTTTCATTTGTCAGTATCATTAAGCAACTCAAGTTACATGTTTGGTAACTGAAAAAGCCAGCCACCCACCCACAGGAGTCATACTAGAAATACACAAGTCACCCCTTGATCAAGCCATGCTTGAAGGGTGTGAGAAACTAGAAGCTACTTGAACCGTTTCAGAAGCCAGATAGCATACAAACATGTAAGAACTCTTTAAACCAACAGCTCAATCAGGAGATTTTGTTCTCCTCCTCACTGTTTATGCAGAATCCCTCCAGAGTAACAAATATTTAACCTCCCTATAAACAAACAAGTATTTTTTGACATGACTGAGCCTCCAGCACAAGACCTCTACCATTCCCCCCCATACCCTGAGCAACGTTCTGCACATTTTAACTATTTCTTCATTATGCAACTACATCCTTCATGTGGTGTCAGTCTGTTTTTGTGAGGATCAATGTAACTGGTGATATAATAATAATAATAATAATAGAACAGGCGATCTCTCCTGATACTTTTATAGCTCAGGAAGAAGTTGGCTTTGTACCATTTTTCTATAAAACTAAAACCTCAAAAGGACACCCTGTAACGTGCTTCTGAAGTAAGCATTGTATTTAAAACAAAGCTGACAGATTTTTAACTACATGATAGCGATACTG
This sequence comes from Anseranas semipalmata, assembly GCA_013399115.1. Taxonomy (NCBI): domain Eukaryota; kingdom Metazoa; phylum Chordata; class Aves; order Anseriformes; family Anseranatidae; genus Anseranas; species Anseranas semipalmata. The sequence goes on along the minus strand of VXAA01001019.1, from coordinate 162,236 downwards.
GAGACTTGAATACAAGTCAGCTTGTATTCTTGAAAATGCAGAGAAATTACCATTTGGGGGGGGAATCTTTCCTTCCCTCTCCCCCTAAAAAACAGACTTCACCCTTAGCAGCTGAAAAAGATATGCTCTTCTGTCTACAAGTTAGTTTTTTCAGAGATAAAGCTCCCTCTAGTAATTACAACCTTCAGACTTGGGCTGAGCTGGTTCTGTACAAGAGTGAATGGCACCACAACGATCACAGATGGTTCACTGCACATGCTTGCTTCTTATTGTGGCTACAGAAGCAACATAGCCACCCCTTTCTTTATAGGACCATATGAATGTCAGCCAAGCAAACACTTTCACAGACATTATGGATAAGGAGTAAGGTTGTTAATTTACTAGAGCACTGCAGGAAAAAAAAAAATCAGGATAAAATTTCAGAGTAAAACTGAAGCAATACTTCTGAACTCAAAAAGTTTAAAAGTTCTTTAGCATTTGCCTAGCAAGAAATTAAGATATGCTACATAAAGGAAATTACCATTAGCTTTTTAATAGATAAGCCTTTACATTTCAGCAGTTTAGATGATGTTAGTTTAGCAAACTAGTTAAGCTTTAACAGAGCACAGGTGACACTGAGTAACTATCAACAGCTGACTGAACCAAAGGTGCCTTTCAGATGTAAATCTCCCCATTTCAAAGACAGGTAACCTCTCACTGCCCCCTCCACCTCACTGACTTTAAGGCAGCAATACACTTAAACCAGTTATTCAAAATAATTTGATTGATGAGACTTGAAAGTTTTAGATCACAATTTCTACCCTACTCAAAAAGTATGCCAATAGAAGTTACTAGAAACCATCATCACTGAAGAAAATCTGTCCATCTACCCACCGAATAAAATGCTTGAAGCATTGATTTATATAGCCTGTACATAAATCTATCTTTTCCCACTGTAATTCAACACACTGAAAACACCTCCAGCAAAATCAAGAAACTCAAGGTAGTGTTATAAATCATCTTTGATCTCCCAGTACTGTTGTAAGTCCTCAGCAGCATAGCCACTGATAAAAAAAACCTTCCTGTACCTGTATTATTCACAGAAAATATTTATCATTTTCCTCACTGTTTTAATGTTACAGGCAACACCTCAATTATTTTCTGTACTAGGCCAGTATTGCTCTATTGCTGTGCACCCTCACTCAATTGCCTTTAATTAAGTAACTTGTTAAAATAATTTTATTACTTACAGTACTGCATAGTCCTCATTATTGAGGTATATTACACTAAGGGAATGAGAATAGCTGCTAGTAATGCATCAGGTAATAGATAGGTGATAGGCTTCCCACATCTTGAGTCCCTGAACCTCTAGGCAGGGGCTGGGGGAACAAAGTCTCTTCCACCGTAAGCAAAGAGCAGGTCTGAGACTACCTGATGAAACCAAACAGCTACAAGTCTATGGGGCCTGATGCCATGCATCCCAGGGTCCTGAGGGAACTGCCTGATGTAGTTGCCAAGCCACTCTCCATCATATTTGAAAAGTCCTGGCAGTCAAGCAAAGTCGCTGGAGACAGGCAGAAGGAAAACATCACTCCTATTTTTAAAAGGGGTAGAAAGGAAGACCTGGGGAACTACAGACTGATGAGCCTCACCTCTGTGCCTGGAAAAATCAAACAGATCCTCCTGGAAGCAATGTAAAGGCACATGGAAGAGAAGGTGGTGATCTGAGACAGCCAGCATGTCTTCACCAAGGGCAAATTGTGCCTGACCAATCTGGTGGCCTTCTATGATGGAGTGACTGCATCAGTCAACAAGGTAAGACCGACCAATGTCATCTACCGGGACTTCTGTAAGGCCTTGGACATGGTCCCACATGACATCCTTATAAATTGGAGAAAGATGGATTTGAAGGGTGGACTATTAGGTGGATAAGGAATTGGCTGGATAGCTGCAGCCAGATCATTGTGGTCAAAGCTCTATGTCCAGGTGGAGGCCAGTGATGAGTGGTGTCCCATGACAAAAGGCCAAGAGTGCTGGGGATGTTCAACCTGGAGAAGAGAAGGCTCTGGAGAGACTTCATCACAGCCTTTCAGTACTTAAAGAGACCTTATAAAAAGATGGAGAGCAACTTTTTACACAGGCAGATAGTGATAGGACAAGGGGGAACAGTTTTAAACTAAAAGAGGGGAGACTTAAATTAGATGTTAGGAGGAAATTCTTCACTCAGAGGGTGGTGAGGCAGTAGAACAGGCTGCCCTGAGAAGCTGTGGATGCCCCACCCCTGGAAGCGTTCAAGGCCAGGCTGGATGGGGCCCTGGGCAACCTGATCTAGTGGGTGGCATCCCTGCCCCTGGCAGGGGGGTTGGAACTAGATTAACTTTAAGGTCCCTTCCAACCCAAGCCATTCTATGATTCTATGATTCCATGATTCTATTTTCCAAGCACTCTTGAAATGACACATTTAGTAGGCATCTTCAAGATTTTCACTTGGCAGGTAAAAATAGAGAGATTGTCCTCAAGTAGTATCCTACACTGCTAAGAAATGCAAAGCCATTAGTACTGCTGTATAAAACAGTGGTGTTATACAAAGTTTACCTTATTTTTCCTCCCCAGTCACAGCTCGGCTTCTTATTTAAGACTATAAACATCAAAATGAAAGACCATAAGGAAAGGCCTTGACTCATACTTATCTTTCCAAAAACCAGTCCCACTCTAAGACAACATTAGTATTTTGCAAAGGAGTGGGGAGACCTTGACACTTTGAAGGAATTGTAAATCACCTATTCAATGCTAATCTTATATGAAGCAAAATACAATGTAGCAGGGACTGAAGCTGTTCCCATTTAAAGGTTACCTACGTTTTTCCATATTACATCTGATTTCAAGTCTAGTTCCAGGCTCCATGACAGAAATTTGCTACCATGCTTTGTGCTAGTAATAGTGCTCACCATAATTCAAGACTGGTCTAACTCCATTATCTTTAGCAGGAAATACTGACTTCTCAGGACAAGAACTAGATTTCAAGAACAGCACTATTGGTGGAAAGTTTGTCGTTGATCTTTAAGATTAGTAGTGCATTACAAACATTGATGAAAAAAGATTTGATCTTTAGTGATTATCCTACTGTAGGAATCAAACAGCCTGACAGATGACAAGTCAAAGCTCTGTACACTGGGGTCCCATTGCTGTACATTGGAAGACCACAGAATGGCTAAACTGCAACATTTGTCCTCCAACGGGTCAATTTAGAATTGGCAGTGTATGCACTTAATGATCTGATAGGGAAAGTCACTTCAGTCCCTCGTCTCCAAAGTTCATATTCCCTTATGATCTATCTTGGATGGAAAAACAAAATGGAAGAGGGAATGCAGATGCAGCCCAAGAAGTTATGTTGGTTTAAGTTGATCTGACATGTCTTCTCAGCTCACTCAAAGGCACAGTCATATCTACACTGGCACATTCCCACACAACTTACGCCAATTCCAACATCTATTTCCTTGGAGTCACTTCACATTACTGAGCATATTAGAAAGTTTTATAACCAAATATAGTCACAGACCAAGTTTTATTACTTTCTCTTCACTTGTCATCCTCTGAACTGCTAAAGACTTCCTGCAAGAGTCTGATTTCACACATGTTAAATACACGGAAATAACTGAAATAAAATCTACTGGAAAAACCTACTTAACTGGTATTTGACAATCACTCCTTTTATCCAAACCAATGCATTTGGAATACCTTACAGAGGCAGCTACAGGGAGTATTTGTTATTCCCACAGGGAAAGGTTCTGCGTATTTCTAATTTCCACAGATTCTTTTAATCCAACAGAACCTGGAAAATTCTACATCAACTATATTTTTCATTAATACTCTATAAAAATGTGTGAACCGTAGTTCCATTAGAGCTCACTGATTCTGTTCCTAGCAAGGAAAATAGCTGAGTAAATTTATTATGCTCTGATATAAAGGATAAACATTCAAGACAAGATTCTCTTAAATAAAAATTCTTAAGACTTTTTTATCTCTTCAGAAAACCTTACTTTGATGGAGAGAAAAATGTATTAGCTGGTTTGAAAATCAAATTCCATGAGTTCCTCATTTCTCAGAGAATACTGTGTATGCTCCTAATTTGTCCTACATCCATTACTGATTTGAAGTTTGCAAAACCAGCTCAAGTTCTAAATGATATTTAATATATTTGTCCTCCCCATGTCTTTACGTAAAGAAGAAATTATCACCTCTTTCTTATGGGAACTGAGGCCAGGAAAGATGAAGTGATTTATTTCACCTCACACAGTAAGCTGAAGCTAGCAGAGAACGTGCTTTGTGTAAGTGTTCAATGCTTATACTTTAAACATTGCACAACCATAGCCCAATGCATAATTCTTTGCCTTTTAGGTAACTGCCACAAAACTACCCTTTTTAACTCAACTTCTCAGCTTACCTGTTAACATTTTAACAATTACCATCTTTGGTTAGCCCATTTCTATATCTAATTTCCTCTCTACCTGTAGTAGTAAGACATTGTCCTCCTGAAGTGTTTTGATTCCTTACTCAAGGTCTCAGATATTAATTTATACAAGCATAAATAATCAAGTAATTCAGACGCGATATTAACATGGCTTGCTGGGTGTTAGACTTTTTTTGTTCATTCTTGAACCCTGTTTGAAACAGGTTCTCTTTATGTACCATGCAGAACCAAGCCACACAAGTAAGCCTTAATTTTCGAAATGTTGAGAATTACTTTTTGATTTAAGTCCTGAGGCAGTGCACTATATTCTGATGCGACTTTAAGACTTGGACAATCTGGGAGAAAGATGATGATGAGGGTACAACATTCTGCCAAATATCTTTTTCTTTTAGTTAACAGGCCCATTAATTTCCTTGACTTAAAATAACCTCCACTGAATTAGCCATGTAATAAACAAGAATAAATTAAACCTAGTACTAAATAACACTAATGGACTTGCACTACAAGTATCGGTTCACTGCTAAGTGAGGCGTAAAGTGTACAGAGGGAACAGAAACAGTGAAGGAGACTGGCTTTTTCCTTCCCCTCTATTACCTTCATGAGGCATTTGTCACATGGAAGAAGCTCTATTTCCGCTTACATAGCCTACTGTTTCTATACAGCCCAGTGTTACATTATTTATGCAACTACCACAATACCAATATACCCTACAAACCTGAGGTGAACATACAGCATATATTTGTGTTCAAGAAAGCTGATTTCTCTAATGATAACTGTGAACAATCTAAAAGCATATATTATTCAGACTGCCAGTTAGATTTTCTTTACTAGAGAAATATCAGTTTATCTAAGAAAATGATAAGGCAAAACAAAAGAAATCAAGGTAAGTGCTTTTACAAATTCCGTGACGATTTTAAACTGACAGTCAGATGACAGCAATATAATACTCCTAAAAGTAGAAAATCAGTTACCACCAATGATGCACAGAGGTTGTACCTTACAAGTATTTCAAAATAAGCTTATCTTCAACCTCCTGACTTTCAAAGAAAAAAATCAGAGGTGATAAAGTAAAACAGATAATAAATAACACATTATCTTGTCAACATCGACAGACTTAGACAAAGAGTAATCAAGAAAAACTGAAATACAAGTCTTCAATTTGGTAATTAAAAGAAATGTTTATCTAAATCAGATACCATGGCTGTGATGAGGGTTTATGGCAGTAATAGCAAAGTGTTCTCATGTCAACTGGGAATATTTCTCAGATGCTCTTCATACCTCCAGACACCACTAGGCTCATCCCACCCTTGCTCCGTACAGTGTCCACTGCTCCCACAGTGGCACCAAGCAACGATGAGAGCAACAAGTATTCCAGAAGGTATTCCAGGATGCGGGCGAGGAAAACAGATATAGATTTTGTCTGTGTGTGTTTCGCCACAACTCCATGAACTGATGTCATTTATGTCTGGCACTGCATGTTTATACATTTAACATCATTGTCATATTTGCACCTAAATACCATACATAACAGGTGATTTTAATGAACTCTAGTATTTCCACAGAAGGGCATGATTCACAAACCAAGTCATTTAATGAGAAGACAGACTAAAAGGACTGGAAAATATCTAGCTTCTTTTTTTGAAATATAGCATTCTCCAAGAAATGCTCACAGATGTTTTTAGGGTGGGACATTTTAAATCAAAACAGACGTATTTCTTATTCTGACCTGATTTCCCATTCTGAGATTCCATTGGGTTGAGTTCTGTAACACGGTAGCTTTCTGCTTTGGATCTCTAGATCCAGGGGCTACCATGAACAACGTTGAGGTCTGTGAAAGATGACTAAGAAAGATATCCCATGATTTTTAGCATTCAGCACAAACAGTGAAAATTTTAGGAAATCCATAGCGTCAAAAACTACCAGCCAGCATATTTCTGGACATTTCTGATGAACAATACCAACTTCAATTGTACCAACAAACTTAACTCCTTCAATCTATGCTTCAGCCACCAACATCTTCCACGCAGGACACTAACACTATTGTCTTCTTTGAATTAAGCATTCAAAGATTTTAAGACTTCTACAATCAACGTCGTCCCAAATGAAAGAGGATAAAGCTGATTTTGTTATAATACAAACAGAAGCACTACAGGAGACTAGCATCTTCTAGTTCATAATAGCTTTATGTTTATCATTTAAGCAAAAGACAGTTGGTTTATGTCAACAAAAACTTCCGATTGCCAATTCAGTATTAAAGCAAGAAAAAACTGGTTTGCAATCTCTGATGCTGGGATTCCATGCTGACAGAATCTCTGCTATAATTTTCAGCCAGACAGCTAAGGCCAACAGGAGATGCAAAATAGAAATTTCAATTGTAAATGCTACTCTCAAACAACTGTTAGCCCTGGCAACTCATACTTTCTACTATCTGTTATGCTGACTAAAATAGCAATTCTGGAAAAAAAATAGTATAACTTCTGGGAAATAAATTGACTAAAATACTTTCCCTCCTAACCCTATATAAGGGAGCAAAGCTTGCAAGCTCACAGTGCATCTGTGAATGTTTTTATGCCCATACACCTGTCAACTTTCCCATTGGTAGCTTTTTCAAACACATTTAACAGGTGAGTGAGAATCCCAAACATATTGGCTTTTTCTAACTGTATCATCCCTTCTTTTGTCTTTTAAACTGAAAACAAGAAAGAACCAAGCAAAATCCAGCTAGTATTCCACAAAGACTTAAAACAGCTGCTTTAACAGATTTTCACTAATAGAGGAACTGAGAAAAGTCTTCAGATTGACCTGTAAAAGCCTCTATAGCTTAATGAATGGCCATGCTGACTGAAAGGTCACTGAAATAAAATTTGTTACCAACTGCAGTAAGCTTCAGATCAGATCTGCAGCCTCCAGATAAAGTTATTTTGTCCTACCCATCTGAAGACCAGAAATGAAGTAAATAAGTGTTATAAAAGCTTTTTGTATTTCAAGCATGTTATGTGGCAATGCCTATTAGTAACATATTGACAGTAGCACAGTAGCAAAACATCACTGAAAATTTTTGCATATCTATAAACTGTCTAAACAAGAGATGAGTACATTATCTCCTGTGTACTTGAAGAGCTTTTTATATCTGTTCTGTCACAGAGCTGATGTAAGCATTTGGCAACCTCAGTCATCATGCACAGCAACAATATAAACAGATGGAGACAGAAGGTCTTTCAAAGCTGACAAACATAAGCACCACCACTTTTCACAGCAATCAAAAGTGTATTTACTCATGAGGTAGTTATCAATCTATTCAATATTTTCTGACTTCTGCAGCAGAATTATTAATATTTAAAAAGCTCAGAATGCTGCCCTCTGACACTTGCTCTGAAACACTGGCAGAGGATCTGTTCCACCCACTGAGGGTTTTTCTAGTACTTTTCACTCAGATAATTAGGAAAACCCTCTCAAGTTGTCATTCTGCAAAACAACCTACTAATTCTATTGCCGTAATTGTAACATAGGAATGATACCTTGTTTCAGATGTTCAGGATAAGAAAAGCTTGTGATTGTTTAAATAATAAATTTAAATCATTATTTTGCTCAGCTGCTGATTGCTTTTGTAATAATGCTGCCAGCATACAAAACAAGATTCCCACACTTTAGACTAGCATTTTCTAAACAAAGTCACTACTAGCCTTAACCTGACAGGTTTCTACTTTACTTGTACAGTTACGGTTTTATAGCACTATAGACAGGCAAAAAAGTTACTATTTATATATGAACAAGATGTCAGCAGTTTATATTTGAGTTTAACAATCATGAAAACACTTAAATTTATTACAAAATAAAACAAAAAAATGTAAAGAAATCAGACCAATGGTACCTAGGCATCTCACTAATAACACAATATATCAGAAGCTTTAAAGTCTTAATCTCAAAGTCATCAACATACCTCTTCTCCAACTCCATTACTCCATTCTCCAACTGCATTACAGAATGCACATCTCAAATTTGCAGCATGGGCATATCTAACTTCTGCAGCCTGCCTGGAAAACCACTGAATTCAAGTTTTTGTTTTTTTCAAGGCAAAGGAAGCCAATAAAGAAAACCTGCCAGTCTGTTTTCCAGCATTGGTATGGCTGAACACAGCTGAAGCTATTTAGAAGAAAAATTACCTCACAGACCTCAGACAGTTAAGGAATTAATAGATCTTTACCAGAATTTTAAGTTCAACTGGCTACCCCTTAGTCTCTATGCAGATATGTTTAGGCATTGATACCTTACACTGCCAGTGAAATGCCTTTTCATCAGCTTTAGTCTCTAATTGTTTGTAAAGAGATGACTGAAATGAAGATTTCTAGTCAAGTGTCCATTCTATAAGAGTGCTTATATAGACAAGTTACAAATTAAACCATCATCTTCTGGATTCAACTAATTCATGTGTTTTCTGTAACAGCATCTTATAGAGCCAGCCCTCTAGCAATACTGACCGTAAAGCCAGATGACTGTGCCACATTTCCCATTTTATCCCTGTTATATCAGGTACTGGCTTCACATAAAAAGAAAAGAATACAATTAGGAAAGCGACACTTAGGTTCAGATCTAAATGACAGAGTATAACTTATTCACTAATTTGGAATGAAAACTAGGATTAGATCACGCTAATCACTCCTTAGATTGTGATAGGCACAAATCACAAGGCACATAAAGCAATGCTGCATAACACAAGTCCAAGAAAAGTAAGCATTTTTTGTGATTTCTGGTCAAATGAGGAAGGGAAATGTAGTTACTCATAGGGAATTCAATGGGGAACAAGACTTGGCTTCAACTCATTGAAGAGATTCTTAATTATCCCACTGGCCTAGAACCTTAGTTTTACAACTCACCACATTATTTCTTGAATCACTAGAAAAAAAATAATGGTCTTACATGTGTAAATTACCAATATTTCGATTTTCTCTGATAACCAATGCATCTGATAAGCAAAGGGTGAGAAATGCCAAACACTTCATGTGATATAGCTGATAGCTCAAAACGAAGCTTGCTGAAACAACTGTAAATCCATTTGTAGAGTATTTCAAAATCCACTTCTGTTCCCAGAAGAATGTTTCTCAGTTTACCACACAAAGGAATTAGTTCTCTGCCCACTGTACTGATCAACTTTTCTCCTGAACATTGTCTAATGGATGCTCAGACTGAAAACTCTGAACTGCAGGCAACCCTAGGGTTAACCCTGAATTCAAACGGGGCTCAGAAAGACAAGGAGCAGAATTGTTAAGAGCCTTGCATGGATTCCTCATCTCCAGCTTCTTGGTTCTCTCACCTACATTGGTGAGCTGGTAAGGAGACTGGGATGCAAACTGGCAAGAGCTATCCTAGCTTCTTAGAGAATTCAGTATCAGTACATCCTGGGGACATTTTAACCAGTGTTGATAGAGAACACTACACTGAAACTAACAGACAGTTTAACAATATTTTTCTCCATTTATGACATTGCTATTAATGATGCTAGACACAGGAAAGAGATTACCCTGGCCACCTATGTATTTTCAGATAGCTAATACTTCAAACAAGATTCTGGTATTAAAGCAGAAAGTACTGGATTTCTGACTTAGATTTGATTTTATTCAACAGATCTTTAAAATTCAACAAATACTAAATTTGACTCTACTTGCTTTGAAATTGATAATATACACCTTAAAACTGGATTTCTTCAGGAATGCATAATACAGACTTAATTACTTATAAATCTAAAAAATAATCAGTTCAAATTGTACATAAAGATGTTTCAAAAGCTTAGAGATAAAGTTACCTCACCTACACTTCACACACTTTCAGTAACAACTTATACCAATCTATTACATACGTGGTTAAATATGACCACATCACAAAGACCATGAATACTACAGACAGTTCCCATGCACACAAGAACTACTTTTTAAAAATAAATATATATGCACCTGCATCTGAAGGGAGATACATATATACAGCCAACATTCAATATGAAACTTACAAAGTCAGTGAAACTTTTGGTTGTGAAAGCGAAATAACAGTTACCTTTGAATCCATCCAAGAGATTTTTTCTTACTGATGCTACTCAGAGACAGATCTTCTGCCAGCACCCTATATACTGTAAGAACAAAGAAGATGTTGTTAATTTTTTGTTATTGCAACTGCCACTTTCAAACCTGAGAATTCCTTCAAAAGCATGTGCATTTTATAGATTCCCCTCTTTGAGGAAATTGGCTTTGAGCAGTCACCGGTTACCACATAAGGATCTTAGAACGGTGTATATGATTCTTGGCAGCTTGGTTACTCTCACCTCCACAGACATGGAAGAGCAAAAAATATAGTAGGTAGCTACTAATTTTCATAAAGAGCCTGTAAATTGTACATGTGATTTCATTCATTCACAAAAACATGTATAAAACACCTAGATATCTTTTCATTTACAAGATCTAAAGAATAAGAAATTTAGCATACTGATTTAGTTATTCTTAGTGTTCAGACACCTTGAGTATTTTGCTGAAATTCACTCTAGTTTAGAAAATAGTACAACTGTGGCACTGCCATTACTCCAAATATAATTGTATGACTAAGCCTATGGAGAGATCCACTTTTGTCATTCACAGGTGTGTATGGTAAGAACAGCCTGATACTGCAAGCAGCTGATAACTGAGTCAAGTTCATGTAGATTAGAGATGCCAGAGCTGAAGGCAGTATAGGAGCTAAGGATGTTCACCTTCTCCTTTTGATGCAAGCCTATGCACTTGAACAAACTGGTTTAATGATTTCTCATTCAGCCTTTGTGTATGAAATGGTACTCTAAATAACCTATAGCACAAGGTGAACATCATTAGCTGATAAGGACTAATTACCACTTTTTATCACCTTTTTTCCTACATTTTCTGAAAAGTTAAAAGCATTACAGAAGTTTAGCTTTAGCTAATGAGAACCTGCAGATGATGGAAATCAAATCATACCTCAAAACTGATACAACCACCAAGAACACCACAAAGCTGCACAATGAGAACAAACACCACAATGGAAGTTATCTACAAACCGCCTATATTTGTGCCTAGACAGATTTAAGTCACTAAGTTTGTCTTGGACACCGTACGGGAATGCCCAAATAACAAACTGGCCTAAGAACAAGCTCCTTGCTTGTTTTTGTTTCCCTATCACTTACTATCAAGCATCTTTGTTCTCCACACTACAGTTAAAACCCGTCCTTGCTACAGATAGAAGGCAACCATTGTCCTTATCAGTGGTCTTTAGGACAGCTTATTAGAAAACTTAGGGTAAAGAACCCACATGAAAGCAAGATAAAATCTGAACAGCAATTGCCTAAAAAGATTACCCGCATCGCAGAAGACTAAGCTTCCTGCTGACGAATACATGCACAAGGCATACTGCTTTCCCACCAGCCTTGCAGCACAGCCCTTGGGTGTCCACAGCGGCTGGAAAGATCCCCGTAGCGATAAAGCAACCTCCGGGCTATTCCCGCCCTAAGGACTCTGGTCTCCCTCACGCCTAACCAGAAACCCCGAGCCCTCTGCGGGCGGCCTGACGCTGAGGAAGCTGAACGAGGCGCGGCACCGGCGGCCGCGCGCGGGAGGCGCGAGCGCGCAGGGCCCCAGCCGCAGCTCGGAAGAGGAAGCGGCAGGGGGGCGGGGCCTTCCCCCCGCGCACGCGCCCGCCCCTTCCCGCCGCCGACCTACCAGAGCCTGAGGGGAGCGGCCGTTGGCGCCCACCTCCCTC
>VXAA01001019.1:52683-149046 GCA_013399115.1 Anseranas semipalmata | reverse complement strand
GGGCGGCCGCGTCCCGGGGGCCGTAGCAGGAGCGCGCCGCGTCTCGCCCCGGCAGCGGTCCGTGAGCCCGCCTTCCGCGTGGAGCAGCTCCCCGGTGGGCGCAGGCTGCAGAAGCTGGGCTGTCGCTGTGCTCTCCTGCGGACGGAGACCTCCGACTTCTGAGGCAGGGCAGGAATAAACGTCTTCTTGGTAGCCTTCTTGGTAGCTGCTCCGTATATACGACGTGGGAATTTTCTCTTTGCGGCACAGACGGGCTGTGCTGTTGACATGGATCCTAGCTTTCCAAAATCAGATGCGCAGCGAGCCCAGTTCTTACCCAAAGAGGCTAACTGAGCTTCTGGTGGTAACTTGGAACGGGACTGGCAGCATCACGCAGGCTTGTAGCAGGGGCCTGGTACGGCTGCAGCGTGCTCTGCGTGGAGCCGCTGTTTCTCTGCCACCGCTGCAATTTGTTTTAAAATACTAGTGGTTAGTGCTCTGCTGGTTTGCTGACATTAAGCTCCTGTTTGCTGCTGCTCACAAAAAAACAACCCTTTTCCATGCTGCCTGTGTTACTCCTAAGAGCACCATGGCATAGTAAAATACAGTTCAGTAGCAAATGAAATAACAACATACTATTTAACATCTGATGACTTCCAATAGGTCATGTTGATATTGCTCAGAACTGGAAGAATGTTTATTTCCATAGCAAAGAATTACAAAATACTGTGCACGTGAGCAAAAATAGCAATTGGGTGATCAGATACCTTCTGTTCCGATAGCTACATTTCTAAATCCTCAAAAGAATTTCTTGATTTCAAGTAGCATTTCCGATGCTCTGACACTGGAGCAAACACTGGAGTGTTTATGGAAAGTTATGACTGTGCCTGGCAGGCTGTGGTCCAGGACAGTTTCCTCAATCTAACATGCTACAGGACTTTCTGCTTGATACTATGGGCATAGTACTTGGAGTCTAAAATAAGAATCTAAAGATGTAAAAAGGAAATAATGTGGCTCTTGAGATGTAAAAGCCTTGCGCTGAAAATTTCAAGCCTGTCGGAAATGACAGCTGAAGAAAACACCCAGTCTCAAGAGTTTGTTCTTTTCTTCCTGGGCCACTCCCCTCCACGGGTTTAGGGAAGGAATTGCAAATGATATTTCATTTCCATTCTGTTCAGTGCAGTGATCATAAATGGATTTCACCTTCTAATGCTCTCTAGGAATTTGCTCCCTATCAGATGACAGATCTGGCTTTGTAGTAAATTTAAATGGGACGTGAGATACATGTGTAGATGGACTGCTTGAGACCTGCTATAAAAACAAGGTGGGGAGAACTAGAACATTTCTTCTTAAACTGCTAAGAAAAGGGGTGGTAAAGATACTTCTGCGTCCTTCTGGAATGCACCAACAACTTGAGCTTTTGTTTAAAAGTGATTTTTAAACTAGAATCTTAGCAGATTCCACAGGAAAAAAAAAAAGCAAAGCCCAGTGAGATGCAACTCAAACTCTATCATAGTATGAAATGGAAAAACTTGCTGAAGTAAGTGTCCCACACGCTGGAGTCCAGAGTACGATGCAAGTAATTCACACCAGCAAGAAACAGCAAGGGACATAAGGTCACCTTTTAAAAGAAGGGGGTGAGTTGGCATCTGGAAGGCTTTCAGAGCAGTAGGAGGAACATGGCTCCTAGATCTCTTCAGATGCAGAGTTGTGAACGTTAACTTTGTGCTTACTGAAAGGTGAAGTTTGATAAAATAAGGTTCTCCATACCATATATTTTCAAGGATGTGTATTTTGTACTAAGAGCCTTTAGTTACTGCTAGGTAATTGCTAGCAAGTAGGTATGCTTTGTCATCTCTCACTCTTTTAAGGAGCACTGTACTTTAACCTCTCATCTCCTATGTATTCCTTGAGCTTTACGTATTCTATCAATTGTGGTGGAATTTGGCTTTGCATCTTTAAGTACATTTGCACAAAACATACACAGTATGCTTATTATTAATAAGCTGAAGAATAAGTGATGCTGTTTGAAGAATGTGAAATACCGTTCTGTATGCAGCTTAGACAGAAGATAAAAGAGCAATTTAAGATTCATGTATGGGATGCAGGAAAGAGATGGGTTGGGTTTAGTCTTTTCATGGTTATCATCCTTTAATTTTGTTTCTTATTTTTTTATATACATCCATACCAAAATACTTCATTAGTGATTGTATGTTACTTCTGTATACCTTTTTGTTTGAGGTCATTTACATTATTTAACCATGAACTAACCAAGAATTTATACTGTAAATCAAATAAATTTTTGATTGAAATGCTCCAAACCTGGAGACAGCCCAATTACTTGAGGAAACAGACTAAATAAATATTTTAATAATTCTGCATTTTAAGCAGTACCTTACTTTCTCTACTAAATGTCTGTGTTTGTAGCTTAGCATTATAGCTGTTAGTCTGTTTCTTGCTGTTACCAACCTCATCCTCAATTTTTTTGCCTGCTCATTCTGCCCTAGGGTGAAACCTCAATCCCTGCCTAGTAGTCCAGTCCCAATCTGGGAAGTGCCAAACTTTTTAAAGCGAGGTTCATCTTTATAACGCAAGTGCAAGCAAATGATACCTGCCAGTAGAAATTGAGCCATTCCTTGTCTACTGGTCCTTCTGTACCATCTTTTCTGTTGTCATTTCTGTTGCCTGCGAGTAGACAGAACTCAGCAGAGTAAGTGCCAAAAGAGGCTTGCTTTGAAAATAAGGGTCCTGAGTGGATGACTGTACAGATGTGATACAGACGTGGAATGGCAGACCACGTGGGTTGGGCTGAATGATGGCAAATTCAAGATCAATCATAAATTTTTGCATAGGCAAACTTCTGTACATTGATGGGAAACTTTACTTATTTCTGCACAGGTATGATGCCCTTAATGCCCTAGTTCTAACCATCTAATACATAGCTAATGTAAATAGGAAATTATTTAATGGCTTATTTATCCCACCTTCCTCTCCCACCGAGTAGGTGTAGAAACACAAGTCAACTTGATTAGTTGTCGCTACACAGCAGTGCAAGTAGTAGCACTCTTCACTGGGTCAAGAGAAGTGCCCTTCAGGAAAACCGAGCACTAAGTACGGACGCATGCTTTGTTTTCGGTTTATAACTTCAGTGGCTGTTTTTCACATCATTGAGAGAACTTAGAAATAACATTTCTTTCTGCATCTTGTGGCACTTACCTATTTAATTTTTAAGGAAAAGAATCCTTAATTCTATTTTGAGGATTGCAAACCTTTGCAACTCAAGAAGGTGGTGATTCTTTCTTTTGGCGTGCTTCTCTTCTGTGCTTTAGGAGTCTTTACAAAATGGTCACGAATATACCCATTTAAGTGGTAGGTCTTGCAGCACACAAATCCAGGTTTTGAAGACTCCGTTTTCTGCAATTTAGCTGTTTGCTGGACAGGAAACTAATTAGATGCCTCCTCATCCCATTGAGAATGTGGACATAAGCAGTTTTCTTGCATGGTGGAACTCAACTTGCTTATAATCCAAACTGAGTATTTATAAGACTGAGCTGATGCTCAGTGGTAGCTGAAGTAATACTGCGGGTCAGATTATTCTTTCTCTTGCTTATGTGGTGACTTGCATGCTAGTGGCCAGCACTAACAGGAAACCACAGCTGCTCTTGTTCATTGCACTGACAGCTGCCTGAAGAACTAAAACAAACCAAATAGGGTACAGGAAATGAGATGGCTGAATACAGATGACTGTTGAAAAGTAACCATGCAGTTCCTATTTAAAATAATGAATCTTTGTAAATAATTTTATTGGGTTCTGTGAAAGGTATAAAACTGGTTAAGCTGCTTTTTCATGCGGCTGCTGACAACTGTTTCCATTCATAGGTCAGTGTGAGAGACTAGATTAGTGAAAATAACCATTGTGCAAATATGAGTAAGCTTATTGAGTTCCTACCTGCTCAGTAGTATGGAACTGATTCCATGTTTGCTAGGCAGCACTTGCTGCAGGGATAAAGCTATTAAATGGTTTTAAAACTTTTTAAAGCCTTTTCACGTTAACTGACTGCCCAGTAGGTCTGTTATCAATGAAGCCAAATCAGTCAGAGTTGGCAAGCAGCCTAACCTCTTGTTTATGCCTACCCACATTGCCCTAACAGAGTCTCAGCTGCTTCCTCAGTTCAGCAGGACTTTAAAAAATCATCTTTAGTTCCAGAGCAGATTTAGTCTGACTTTCATTTATGTAGGGATTTTGAAAAACTTGGTCATAAGTTACTTCAAAAGTCATGTTTAATATTAAAATACAGATGAGTTATTTCATTTCCTCAGTTGACTTTTAGGTGAATGAATGTGATTTTCTTTGGTGCTGCTTTGGCTGGTTAGTGGAAGGAGCTTTTCAGTATTACAAAACTTTCCTATCTTCTGTTTTTGTCTGCTTTTCTTCTGCCTGTCAGGATTTCTCCTTCTTGTACACGTTAACGAGCTTGTTACTGCACAAGGTGACATTTATTCATCTTGCCCTTACCACAGTTTTCCAGTTGCAGAGATCTATGGCTGATGCTAATCTCAGTGTCCAGTCACCAGATAGCTGCAGTTGTGCACATGACCTTGTTTAAAACAGAATGCATACATGATGCTAACCTTGTTTGCAACAGACCAGCACAACACCTTGTGTCGGCTTGGCTACTGGGACATAGTTTATTCCCCTTTGGAAGTGGGAGAAGTATGGGGTGGTAACATAAGGTACCATCACTTCAACAAAGCTGTGTTTATCTGGGGTTGCTTTGGTGGCTTTGCTTCTTTAAATCATGCATGAAAGTTCTGAGGTTATATCTTTGGCCCAGGTGTCTTAGAGGGTAAGATACGGAAATGTATCTTAGAAGCCATATAAAGGATAGAATGGTAACATAGACCATCAACAACCTGAAATAAACCATGGAAACTGATCTAACTTTGAAGGAATTTGAGAGTTTAACAGAAAAAAATGGGAATTAGGCTAAGATAACACTTGCAGTGTTATAGCTAAAGCTTACATGGGTGCCTTATTTTCACAGGTTTCTGTTTTCTTATTGTAGCATACCAAACTTTAAAATTAATTCAATACTGGATATATAAATTGCAAATCAAAAAAAGAGATAAGAAATAGGTGGCCTATGTTTTTGCTGTCCTTTTATAAACTAGTTACAGTTCTCAGTGAATCATATCAGTTTTGTTTTTTGCCTCTGATACTCTTGCAGGAGTCTATGCCTTTCTCTTCTGGCTATGAATCGTTTCAGTCTCAGCTTTCTCATGTAATCAGCTCATACTGTTTGTGCAGTAGCCAGCTTTGTCCTTGATCTTAAATAGTTGTTTTCCCTTGCTACTGTTGGCTCCTTGTCTATTTATAGAGAGATCATACCTCTCTCAGCATTGGGCTTTCTGGATAAACATGTGGGGGGGCGAGGAGGGGAACCTCTTGCGTGATAGTCTCCCTTGTGTTCTCTGGGTCATCCTAGCAGGTGTTCTTTGCATCTGATTTGCACAAATTGCATCAGCTCCATCTTGTTAGGAAATAAACTCTTAGGCACACCATAGAATTTGCTTATTTCATGTCAGCACTGTGTGGTGGCTTATTGTTTTGTGGCTCCAGTGGCATTTGAACTAGCCATGGCCAACTTGTGTTATTTCCGCCCTCTGTGCACACCCATGCACATGGTATTAATATCTGCTTGGAAGCAGTGTTGCTGTATCTCTGTCGGTCCTTATTACTGCATTGTCCCTGCCCAGTGGCATACAAAATTTGCTGTGTTTGCATTTAAAAATGCAAGATCTTGCTAATACCTCACAACTTGCTTTAATATAGAGTATTCTTGGCTTTTCTCTACATGGAATGAAATAAACATATATGCATGTATGTTTACATATATTTCAAGTAATAGAGCAGCTTATTAAAAGAGCACAAGAAGTGGTCTACTGAAGTGTTCTGTCTGGTTGAGTGCCTTATTGGTCACTGAATAGATACTTCTGGTTAAGTCAGAACGGTGGGACGTGTCCATAGGGAAGTCTCTTTTGTGTCCCAGGTTGTAGCTGACTAATGCTGTATGTGAAGAACCAAACATTTTTATCTCTTCCCTTGGCAGTTAGTGAATTGAATTTAGGAATGAGTTATTCTTGTTGCTGATTATTGTACAGTGCTCTTGTTTTCCAGCACTGAATTACTCATCTTGCTTTGTTAGAGGTTTGTCTGGAATTTCTTCGTCTTCCGTAATTACAAATTTGTCATTGTGCTGTTAACCACACTTTTTAAATGGTTAAATAAGGCTAAGCAGTTTCCTTATAGGGAAGACTGAAAGGACTGCTGGGGTTTTTTGGACTTAGAGAAATATACTTGCTCTGAAAGAGCCTAAGAATTGCTTGGAAGATCTGTTCCTACTGCGTTAAGTTTTTAGTGATTATGCAGAGTTTGATACTAACATAATTGTAGTGTCATTTGGTTACTTCCCAAACTTCATCTAAATGACAATATTGTACATAATCCAGAGTTAAAACATTAAGGAACTAAGGCATTGCAATAAATGCTGGAGCTGATATGTGGATTTAGCTTGAGATTTTGCTGAATAGCTTGAACAAGGTGAGCATTTTTACTGAAGCTCCTTTAGACTCTGGATAGCGTCAGCCTTTGGGCAGGGCCAGGCAAGCTGCTAACGCATACAGCCGCTGCAGAGCCCAGTTTTCCTAACTGGGAGATTAACATGGCCATAGTCAGTCCTAAAAAGTTTGAAATGGGATGATAAAATGTGTTTTGCAGAGTGCTGTATGGATGGTGTAGGAGAGCTCTGCCCTGAAATGCCAGTCCCGATGAGCAAGCATTTTGCAGCCAGAGGTGAGCAGAGCAAACGCACCATCCTGACAGGGGTAGCGACCTGTAAAACGCCCACGTTAGTTTCAAAGCTGAAATGATAATCGCAGCTAGAAGAAAACACCGAAGTCAAAGCGGGACAAAGCCTCAGCTGGGTGTGAGTAACTCAGGCTGAGGTACGACCCTGTTCCGCGTTGTGGTGAACCTGAGAGACTCGCTAAGATTCGCGAGGCATGAGGGCCGGGGTAGCTGCAGCCTGCCCAGTGTTTTGTGCTCGGCTGTTGCTATGGTAACGGTTGAGTTTGGGGACTTGGCTTCGGCTACTTCATGCTCGTTAGTGGTAAGGGCTTACGTAGATACTGTTTATCATCACTGCACCAGAAGATCGGGAAATAAGGACGTTATTCTAAGCGTGTGGTATTACGTTTATGTCGGCGTGCTAGAAGGGCAGTAACCATCCTCAAAAAGTTGGTGGTCCCGTATGCCACTTTTCTGAAGGAAGCATAACGAACACACTGAATGCAATGGAACATACTGGAATCTGTACGACATAAAATCTAGTAGGGTGTATACCTATTTTTTAATCAAAATCTTTGTACACGCCTGTTAGTACAATCCTCGCTACAAACCTGCTGATTAACATGCTGACTGCAATAATCATAGAATCCAAAATACAGTCATGCTGTTAATTACTGCTTTGACATGTATTGAAAAAAATACTGTGCTTTGAGTGCTTTGCTACCTCTTTTTGCAAAAGTGAAAATTAGTCCATAACATCTAAGAATATAAGCTAAAAGCATAAGCAAATTTTACTTTGACCAGAACAATTATTGGGCTCAGTGCAGGAGGCATATAGGTATAACTCCGAAATACAGGTCATAAAATGGCAGTTTTAAAAGCTAAGACAATGCAATGTGGTAGAAAAGCCTAAACTTTATACTGACCAGTAATGAAACAACGTTAAAATGAAAATATTTCTTCAGTTAGAATGTCTTGTGCATAGAAAAACAAACTCAGGCTTAGCATGCTGTTTAACTTCTTGGGGTGTGGCAAGGAAAGAGAATTCTCAACTAGAACAAGAATCTGTATGTTTTCCAGTGAAAAGTATTTTCCATGGCAGTGAGTCATACTGTAACTTGAGGCTTTCTTCAAACTATTTTGTCTAGTTAGTCACAAGTTTCCAGAGACTTATTATGTGGAACTTGCCAGGGTTTACAAAATGATGGTGCTGTGTAGTGGTGACTTCAATTGCTTATGTATTAAGAATCAAACAAACAAACAAAACAAAAAACAAACAAACAAAAAACCAACAAAAAAAACCGCAGCAGTACTTTATCTGTGTATATGGTCCATTTTTAGAATCAGGTTATTGAATGCATAGTAACACTGCCAAAAGAGCTGTATTTATGCATGGCAATACTCTCCTCCTGCCAAATTAGGAAGCTGTCAAACTAAATTTCACTCACGCCCAAATAGAACAGAAATCAAGTCTTTTATCTTTGTGCATCCTCTTGCAGATGGAATGTACAGCATTCTCAGATGCCTGGCTCTCATCAGTCCTAGCAGCTTAGCACAAATAACTTCCCTGGCGAGAGGTGGGCCTCCCGTAGAAGGATTACAGTTCCTGGAGAACAGTAACTGGCTGAGCCGTGAAAAGGAATGAACTGCTAGCACATCTTAAATGCTATCCACCCATGCCACAGATGGCAGGAACTGCCTGTCATCTGTCAGGGAACCTGAAATCCACACCCTGAACTATATCTGACATCGTAATAAAAAGTTTTAGTGGATAAACTGACTTCACTGGGCAGTAAAGTACCCAGTGAAGTCAGTAAGACTCAGAATTGACTAGTCTCCTACTTACGATGCTAAGCCATCCAAAAAGCCATTTCAATTAAAACTGTTTAACAGACTATGAAAGAAGCTAAGTCTTGCTCAAAAATACAAAGTTGTGCAGAAAAGGATAACTTTGACCTCAAGTCTAAAAGCTGTCCTATTCTGGTGTGTGTACATGGGTGACAAGTAGGTGTCTCAGCTGAAAGCATTTCAGTTGTTGGGACTTTTTCCCTAGTTCATTTGGTTTGAAAGTTTAATGTTTATTACAAGAAAGTTTATGGCAGCCTGTGACTGTAATACAATGAAACTGGAGATGTAACTTTTGCATGTGTCTGGTTAAACTGCTGCTTGTTCACCTTTTCATACTGTCTTCCGTATGAGGTGCAAAGGGACTGCTCTCTCCTTTTGTATTTTCTTTCCTTGTTGAAACTGTACAGAATAACTATCCCAAACTATTTAACCCCCCTAGTGCTTTCCATATATCTATAAAGAATATTTTGTGTGCCTGCAGGAGTACTACTGTCACAGTTCTGGCAAAACTGCTTTGTGTACACAACTTGGTGAAGTCTGAATAAATATATGGGTTGAATCAATACACAGTGACCCAGTTCAGATTGGGCTGGAAGGTCAGAGTTCGTTTCTGCTCAGCATAGATTGGGGCTTCAGAGTTGGCTGGCTTGAGCAATGCCTTCCGAGGAGCCCTGTCCTCGGCATACCTGCTGGGCCAAGAGGGACTGCTGTCCCCCGGCAGGACGGTCAGTGCCACGGGTGGTGTTTGCTCTTGCTCAAGGCCTGACAAAAGGGTGACTGCTCCTCTGAAAGATCAGAGTAAGGCCTGTTGAAAAACGTGTATGTTGTAACTTAGTGTTGTGTTGGGCTTTAATAGCTATCACTTAGATTTCAATCATTGCTTCCTGTGAGAAGGTTCTCGAAAGCCCAGATGTTAACACCTTACAGCTACCTAAGTCAGAAACTAGTTGATTTGCCTTTGGAGGCCACCCTTCCCCCATATACACGCTAAATTTGAATTCTGTTCTGTGGAGGCACGGTCCTTTCTTTTGCTGATTGAACTCACATAAGAAAGCAGAGCTGGGCTCTCAGCTTTATTGGAGCAGCACTCAGTTCCTTTGAAACTGGGATGGTTTCCAGAGCATTCGGGACTGGCTTTCATAGTGGCACAGTGCTTTAGTTTGGATAATGTATGCTGGCCTTTTTTCAGTCCTGAGGACCTGAATATGGTCTTCTCTTTACATAATAGGAAATTTGTGGTGCCTTGTCCTAGCATCTAAAGGACACTCTGTGCCTGCTACAATCCACCATGCAACTTGGCACAACCTACAGCCAAGGATTTGGGAAGTAGAAGGGGAGAGAATGAATCCTTCAGGGCTCTTGTGTGGTTAGTGATGCAGGAGAAGCTTGGATAGAAGCTAACATATCGCTGTAGGGTTGTTTT
Organism: Anseranas semipalmata; assembly: GCA_013399115.1. Classification (NCBI taxonomy): domain Eukaryota; kingdom Metazoa; phylum Chordata; class Aves; order Anseriformes; family Anseranatidae; genus Anseranas; species Anseranas semipalmata. Next base: position 138,949 of record VXAA01001019.1, on the reverse strand, counting down.
TTTTTTTTTTGCTGTTGCCCCATAAATTTGGGCATTATGTGCCCTGTCAATTTGGCTAAAAAATATTTTCTGTTATGCAACTACCTCCAGCATACGTCAATTTTAACTTTGAATTCAGTTGATTTATTGGGCAGCTACAACCCATTTTTAGAAGATGAGTGAGAGTCAGGCAGGTGACAGATCTCTCTACCCCTGTGTAATCATTGTCTGCTAAGTTCTGAACTGTGTTGAAGGCAGTGATCACCCATTTTGCATCCTAGCTGCTATCAGACCACAAAGATTTGGATTTGCATCTGGACCATTTGTCAGCACGTGCTTGCAGTTCTGCTGGATGACTAAGCAGGGAATGCAGGTGTGGGCTGGCATCCACACAGTATGGGGCAGGTGGCCCGGTCACACACGAGCTTGCTGGGGTAGAGTTATTCCATCAAAATGTTTTGAAGAAATTTGAATTAGAGGAGTGGCTTGCAGCTTCCTGTTACGTGGCGGTGCCTAGCAGCCGGAGCCCTGAAGCTGCGTATGGTTTTGTTGGACCGCAGCCTGCACATTGCAAGGCTCTTAACTTAACAGCAGCTTGCCTTACTCTAGTAAGGAGGTCTTGATTTTCGCATGTACTGATAAGTTACATTCAGGAACACAGTTCATCTTGTATGAACAATGAATGAAGTTCAAAGCTAAAGATCTTACAAGATGCTGATGAGCATTATCAGCCTCTCAGAAACTCTGCTCTGAGTTACCTATCAGCTTGGCTTGTCTTCTTCTCAAGAAACATTCACTTTTGCTCCAAGGTTGATTGCTGCTGTTAAACTACTTAAAAGAGAATTGCTGAAGTCTTGAATTCTTGCTAAAGAATAGATACTTAAGTAGGAGAATAGGGAATTGTTCTCAAAGTTCCAAAGCAAATAAGTTGATGAATTACATACTGGCCTAGAATTAACCTTCCCAATTTATAAATACCTGTGAAGTTGTTCAGTGAATTTTTTTTCCTCTTGTGTCTTTTGCAGGTATTCGTTATAGTTTGGATGTTAGTGTGGATGAAGTGAAAGCCTTAGCATCTCTAATGACATATAAATGTGCTGTTGTTGGTAAGTGATGATTTTTCAAGCAAGGATACAATATTTAATTGCTATCAATACTGATGTAACATACAGAAAAGCATCTGAAGGATTAAATTAAGTTTTAGACACCAATCTCTGACTTAAATCTGTAGCAAATTGGGAAACAAAAATATAGTGACCAAAACAATCACATATATTCCCTCTGCTGTTACTGTAGACACTTGAACCTGAATAAAGTTTCATTTTCATTTGGAAAGTCCAAACTCTGCTAGTTACTCCCCTGTAAAAGTACTGCTTCTTGAACTCAAATGTGTGACAAACTTTGATTAGGAGGGGGGCTAATTTTAGGGGACAGATGGAGGCTGTAAAGGATTCAGGATGGGGAGCTGTGGAGAGAGGAGGGATAAGCTTCCTTTATGGGTCATAATGAAGTACAGTTCATACATGGCTACTAAATTGTAGGGCAGGCTGGAGAGAATCTATACATTAACTGATTGAAAACAAAACACTTTCTTGAGTATAGAGATGCTTCACTTAGGACTTCTAAAGTATTTTGAGATAAAACAGTAAAATATAAGCTGTAGAACTTGTTTCTACAGGTGTTAAGTACAAAAGCTTGAAGCATAGAAAATTTAAATCATGAACTTCTGCACTTCAAAGACCATTTTCAAGCTGCCCTTGAAAGATTTCCTGTTTCAATAGGAGTACCTAGATCAGGTTATAGCTTACACTTGTGAAGATCTAAATGTGGCAAAAAACCAAATTCACTGCAAAAATCAAAGATATTTACTCACACATATCATTGATGTGTTCTGCCTTTGTTGTTGAAAAAGTAAAATTATTTTCCTTTGCATTCTTGTAGATGTGCCATTTGGTGGGGCAAAGGCTGGTGTCAAGATCAATCCCAAGAACTACACAGTAAGCTTAATCATAGATAATCATGTTAACTGCAGTACTGAAGCCAGCCAGTTTAAAAAGCTCTTCTAAGGGCATTATTGACCAATTGAAATTCCCACCACTTCTGCCTCTGTAGAGGTTGAATTTAGCTTGTGCATGCAATAGGTACAAAAAGAATTTCTGAAAGGTGTTTCAAAGGTTGAATACTTCAATAATTTAGTTGTTACTTTTATTCTTGGAAGTCGGAAGACTACAAGTAATTTGGAACCTGAATATTTTTAAGTTGTCGTTGTTTCTAAAGGCTTAAATTTAAATGTTCCGAGGGAAAAGTTAATGTTTTTGTTTATTTTGACATAGTTTTATGCTCCATTAAACCTTTTAATGCAGTGTTCCAATGTAAATAATAACTAACTTGACTTATAAAAACCTTACTGCAGGCTTGCCTTTGTTCCCCAATTAAAATAACTTGTACAGAAAGGAATACCAGAATATGTACCAGACATTCTGAACTCAGAACTCTGTAAGAATTTGTGCAAAGTAATTCAACTGTGTTGATTACGTAACCCACAGGCTGGCTATTGCTGTCACTGGGTATAAATCTCTCAGATAGGATATCAGATTTGTGTGCTGGAAATCTTTGCACAGGTGGTTCTTCCAGTGCTGCACTTCTGACTTGTCATGGATCAGAATGTACAGAAAGTCAAATGTTTCCTTGTCCTGTCTGAATACCAAGGGTCTGTTAGGAAATGGCGCGTAAACTATATAAACATATGAATCATCCTTCCTTCTAAAAGAAAAGGGTGTCTTTTTCTACTTAGGTGTAGGTTTTAGCGAGTATTCATAAACACTAATGATTTCTTGTAATATTTATTGCATTTTCTCTATAGGACAATGAATTGGAAAAGATCACTAGAAGGTTTACCATGGAGCTGGCAAAAAAGGGTTTCATTGGTATGTTGTGTACATACATAAGTTTTACTGTTAAAATTTAGGAATCTGATTTATTGTGCATTGGCAGTGTCCACTAGGTAGTATCCTTAAAATAATTGTATTTGAGAACTGTAAATAATTTGGGTATAATAGTTTCAGCAAAAAGCTGCAAAGAACTGAGTCATTGCAACTTAGTACATCATAAAGGGAACTATATCTTAACCTTTTTCTGTGGGCTGTTCTGCTGTGAAAAGCCACAAGAGCTGAGCTCACAGGATCCAGAATGAATCACATTTCTCTTAGGGACAGATTATACAGTTGTGACCAAGTTTGTTGCAATGCTAATCTCTAACATCAAGCTGCTCACTGTAACTGTTTCCTGTAGTCTCAGTTGAGGCTTCTGGCAGATATCTGAGGAAACAGAGGAAGGAAGATCCACCCCAGAGAAAGTTGACAGCTTCACCCATGGCAACCACAGGCTGCAAGGGAAGCATAGGCAAGAAGTGTAGGTGCCTGTTGTAACAGAACCTGTGGTTGCTGCTATGTAGTTTTCAGGAGTCTTTTCCAAATACCTAGGAAACAACTTTGTAGAGGCAGAGTTGGATTTAAGATCTCACTGATCAAGACCCTCTGATCTCATATAGGTTGAAAATGCTATATTTAGTTACCTAGAAAACACAGGCAGAATTTGCTTTTATTGTAACGGATGTGTGAAAGTTCTTTCAAAGGCTTAGTTCGTCAAGAATGATGAAAGTCTCTTTCTTGAAAGGAGGGGTAAAGTCAAACATGTGCTACAGTGCAATGACTAGGGATAGCCTATCTTCAATTTTTAAGCAAAAATTTTAAACTCAGCCAGAAACAAAAAGGAAATCCTTATGCAAAAAAAAAAAAATATATATATATATACATATATAGCATGGTATATAGAAATCATACCTAGATATTGCCCTTCCTCTTGTTACAGCAGTGATTGTTGAAAAAGAAAAATTATGCTTTTGATGCATTATCTTACTCTGACTTCTTATTGACAAACTGACCTTTGTTTTACTGAATGCCTTGTGTGAAAAGTTGGAGGTTTTGACAGTATTGTACAAATATGCAATACAACATTTAAAACTGAATTGAACCCAGAAGAATCAATTCCTTGAATAATGAACTTAGGATTAAACAGGAGAGCAGTTCTCCTCTGCCAAGCCCTGTTCAGTTCCCAAGGGAATCATGTTTGAAGATAATTGTTCACGTTTGATCCTTAAAAGCTATTTTCACTGTTGCCAACAGGTCCTGGAGTTGATGTGCCTGCTCCTGATATGAGCACAGGGGAAAGGGAAATGTCCTGGATTGCTGACACCTATGCCAGTACCATAGGACACTATGTAAGTTGTGAGCAGAGGCTTTAAAGTAGAAAACTTTCTTGGTCTTTGCAGAAATCCTTTTATCTAGAAATTTATTAACATGGTGCTTAATCCTGTAATTGTATTTGATTATGCGGACCTAAATATAGTCTCAAAAACAGTAACAACTTAATTGATATGAGGTTTTTAGGGTACAGTTAAAGAAAAAACTTTAATGTTAATCCTTTTTCTATTAGGCTTAAATTAAGTTTGTCTGGTACCATACTGATTGCAACTGTTCAGCAAAAAGAATATACTATTTTTAAAGGTCTCAGACTAAGATTTTTTCTATTTCTACCACTTCCACCTGTTTTTAATTAGTACTGTAAGTACTAATTCATATTTGCTAAATGATGATTTAATAAGAGTTGTTATAGTCTTAAAAGTACTGAAATCTTTCAATTTCAGACAACTGCATTTACAAGTTTTATTAAATGAATGCTTTGATTTTGTGCACTCAGGAGACTATGTAAGTTCTCACTCATTGATATGACACTAAAAAAATTGTTTTTAAGTCTGTAAAAATTAATTTTTAATTATAGCCCATTATTTGACCTTCGTCCTTATGTTGCTTAGTGGGTTATTTGTACCTGTTTTCACTGTACCAAACCCATGACTGTTGACCAGGCAAACCCTTAGATTGTATACTTTTGACAGATTGGATGAAAGAAAAATATATTTTGGACAAGTTATTTCTTAAGACTCTACTGTCATGCTATCCAGTCTTTCTAGCTTGTCTTTCAAACATTTTCTCCTATTGCAGCAGGTCATTCTTTCGTAAGGAATCTTACCATAGCTTCATATTGGAGTGTAAATATGCTAAGCTATTGCATGTTTGCCTAACCCAGCTCCTTTTGAATTGTGAAGATGCTTTCTTTTCACATTCAGCAGTTAATTCCAAAAGTTTCTCAGAAGTACAGCAGGGTGTATGCCCCCAGTAACAAAGCATTAGAGCCACCCGACACGTATTTCTCTCTGGCATGTCTGTACAAGACGAGGCTGCCTTTCCTGAGAGAGCAGTCTCTTGGCAGAATATTAGTCTTGTGCTGTCTGTTGCCTTCAACAAGAGGAGGAGGAGGAGATGGCATACTTTATTCTAGATCTGAAATAGAATCTAAGGTATCTTTTTGGGGGGGGGAAATGAATGCTTGAGGCTGTTAGCTTGCTGATTAGTCAAGGTAAATAGCAAGTGCACAGAGCTGTCAGGGAAATTGGTCTGAAACATTACCTGATTTTTGTTATTCACATATGTAAATCTTATTTAAAACTGTAAACCTGATAAAAAGCCAAAAGTGTAACTTCAGAAAGACTTAAATGTGCAAAGCAGCAACTTGCTCCCTGGTCGTAACTTAACATTCCAACATTTAAAAAAAACTACTGCCTCAAGGCATTCTAAGTTTTAATATTTAACTCATTGCGCTAAAATGCATATTTCACTGTGATACAATAGCATTACTATACTAAAAGTGACACAGAAGGCTTGCAGCACACAACGTGCTTTAAGATTTGCTGTATTTCTTAATAGTCAGTTCACATACAGTTTTGTATAGAAGCTTCATTTTAAATTAGGTCAAAAACTAAACGTTGATACAGGCAAAGATTTTTAAATGGCTGAATTTCTTATTCTTTCCACTTTGTCATCTCAGCTTATGTAGTCCTACACATACACACATCACTGAAAAAAGCAACTACTGAGGATAAAATTACAATCTGAATTATGCTCCAACTTCTTTTATTCCTAAACTCTCCCTGCATGGCAGTGTCTTATTCTTGAACAAAACCAATTGAGAGGATTTAGATACACTTTTGTGAAAAGTAAATTAAAATTGAAATAAAATAAGGAAAAATTAAATGAAGGTTACTTCACTTTGTTGGGTTGCTTGACTGTGCATGGAAGAGAGAACGGCAGCCATAGTGGGACTTGCAAGCAATTGTGGAAAATGACCAGGTATAGAGAAGGAAGGTGAGACTTCTGGCGCGGCTGCAAAAAGTGGAATAATCTATCAAAAATGTTTTGTAGAGGAATATTTCAGGTAACTATCTGGTTGAGACACGAAGAACAAAAATAAAGGTGACCAAAGAACTACAAAATACATAAAAGTGGCTGTGGGAGAAAGAGGGAAGCAAGCTAAGAGGAAAAAATGACTATTGAACAAAACAAAAACTAACCATAACTGAGAGAAAAGGTGGAAGCTGTGCAAAGAACTACGTTCACTTGAGTGGAAAGATAACTGATGAGAGGGAGCTATCCGAAAAATCTACAGACCTGATGAGTCAGTGTGGTTGCACACAGATGAGTTCAGGGAGCTTGAAGTGGAAAATAAAGTCAAGTAAGAGATATAAACAGATAGGGAGAATCTGCTTGAAACCTAACATACAAGGTAGGAAGCTGGAGAAGTAAGCAGAACATTATTGCAGCATGGAAAAGTGTTAAGGAACAAGCAGAAGTTCAGAGTGTCTGAACTTCAGCTAAGTTCAGAGACTAATTCAGAAGTCTTTAATGCTAGTCATAAGCCATTCTACAAGCTTCTTATTAAAAGCCATGGTCTTTCTTTTGGCCTGAGATGCACTAATTTCAATTGGCTTAAAAATGAAGTTTTCAGGAGTCAGACATCAGCCGTGGTTTGTATATGTGACTTTAAGAAGACTTGGACCTGCCCTCAGCTCATGCTCTGTTTTCTTGTCAAACCATGCAAGTCTTTAATAACTACCATGTTAACTGTTGCGGAAAATCTATCCTAAGTTACTGGATCGCTGAATGGAATATGACTAAAGTTTTTGATTAAATTCATCCTTTCCATTCTTCTGTACTTCCTGTCCCAGAAGTCAGTCTGATATGACATGTGAAGGGGCTTTAATAAATACATTCTTATATATGATGGAAAGCTGTATTTCTTTGAGTCGTTATAAAGCATACTTTCTCCTTCGCAAATGCATGAAGGCTAAAAATGTGTTTTCAGTCTGAAGAACAGAATGAAAACGTGGTAATACTTCAGAACACTGCACCAGGTTGTTCCTAGCAAACCACCACCACAGGTCTTGTTTATAGCGGATATGCCACCAGAGGGAGCATACAGCTTAGACAAATGCAGCTACGTTTTGGGAAACTGAATTAGGAATTGTGTCTAGTTCACCATCGCTTTTATTGCTTTTAAAGAGGAGCTGTTAAAGATTATGTTTAGCCTGCTATCATTTTCAAACAATAAATAGTTCTACTTTCCATTATGGCTCTAGTTGTCTCCTGCCATTCTGCCTCCACTTTTGTCTGCTCCTTTCCTTCCTCTCAGCAAGCATCTTGCACTCTGACCACTGGCATGCAAATGTATTTGGCACAAGTAATGGAGAGGAGGGAGCCTCCCAGTGAGTATGCTGCTGGTGGAATAGAAACTCATCCGGCTGCTGGCAGACTCATTTCAGTGGATTCCCTTTCATCCCTACTCTTTCACTTGCATTGGGTGCCAAGACACTGACTATGCGACGAGGGTGTGGGAGCATGGGAAACAATGGTGACAGAAGAGCGAGGCCCAAGCAGTGTCTAGTTTGGGAGCAGTTTTTTCAAATTACTGATTTCAACTGAAAAGTCAACTCTGATTTTAAATAGTCTATTTTTTCTTGGCTGGCTGTCTAGTATGTACAAAGTAGTAGAGCCTTGATTTTATATACTGTTGTTCTGAACAAAAGCAGTAAATAATTATCTAACTTCTCCTGTATGACCTTCATACTGTAGATTTTCCTCTGAGATCAAACATCCCTATATTCTGACAACAGGAAGGTATTAGGCCTGTGTCGTAATTTCTAAATAACTGAATTTGTTATTAAGGAACACTAAACACTGTTTATAGATGATTAAACTGCTTTAGCTGTGACCAGTCCAAGGATAGTCTGAGCCCTTTGAAAGACTGAAATGTCAAGAATAATGATGGAAAGTATATGGCTGTAATAGGAGCAAATATTCAGAAATGCATCCTCAAAGCTTTTTGGTTTATCAAAGGTCTGCTCTGTGCTAACTGCAATAAAGATGTCACCATAATTAACTGCAGATTTAAGTTAACAAGCACTTGAAGGCAACAGAAAAATTGCAGAACAGATCCAATGTTGCATTATGTAACTTTTCTGACATCTGCAAGAGTACTGCTGAGAAGCTGTTCATACAAGCTTAGGAAGGAAATTGGCTTTACAAACTAAATGTATGTGAACTATATCATGTACCAACTCTCACAATACCTGTTGTCCCTTATCCCTGAAGTGTACAAAATTTCCTGTTCCAGCTGTTCTTTGATTACTTCCGTAACTCACAAGTCTTTCACTGTTTTACAGGATATTAACGCACATGCATGTGTAACTGGCAAACCCATCAGCCAGGGGGGAATCCATGGGCGTATATCTGCAACTGGTCGTGGTCTCTTCCACGGAATTGAAAATTTCATCAATGAAGCATCATATATGAGTATATTAGGAATGACTCCTGGATTTGGGGATAAAACGTTTGCTGTTCAGGTAACTTTTTTTCCTTCAGCTGCAGGGAAAAAGTGGTAAAGAAAGTTCCAGCAGAGCTACTTTTAAAAGGGGTTGTAGCAATAAACCCTGTTAGGGTTTTATGACTTCCAAGTTAACCTTTACTCTCAAAGTTTAGAAATGCTTTTCAAGCAACATAGGTGCCCTTTATTTTGGACTGTTTTATAAAAACTGAACCTTCAATTGCACTCTATGGGCACAGAGCCAAATCTCCAGTCTTTATAAACATCAGTTGCAAAGAACAAAGTGAAATACTGTTACAGGAGTTCCTTAAACTATGGCATTGCACACTTTTCAATGAGCTGTGACACTGTTTCTTCTTACACAAAAGTTGTTGCACCCTTTTTTAATTAAAAAAAAAAAAAAAAATAGGAAGAGGAAGTTCTTGTTCCACTATGGAATAAGCAGTTGGAAAAGCAGAAACCACCACCTTATCCTAAATTTGTAGGGTTGAATATACCTCTTTGGTGTTCATAAAACTTCTCAAGGCTCTAATCTATGTAGTTGAATTTTGAAAGGGTTTGGTATTCAGTAACATGCATTATAATTCTTAAAATTTCAAGGAAATAACTTGTTCTGTTCATCAGCTTAGAACAGAAAGTTAAATTGAGGATTTGACACATTGCTTTGTTTTGAGCTGTCTTTAGTACCAACGCACTGGTTCTTAGAAATACAGTAATTGTAACCTTCAAGTTGTCCTGTAGTTAACCAGTGGACTCAGAAAAACATCTCTGCCCTGCACTGACGCAGCAGCACACTCCCTCCCTGCACTTAGGCATCTTCATGCTTGTCAGAGGACTAACCAACAGGCGCTTAAACATAGCTCAGACTGAAACCATGGCCAAAAGAATAACTGAAAATTCCTCTAGGAAAATGAGGACACAGCATTGCAAACAGACCTAGTGCATGACAAACTGTTGTATCAAAGTTTGCTTCTTATATATACACATATATATAAAATCCTAAACATAATTTGAAGTATGTTTTACCAGAATTTCATATTCAGCTTTTTTCCAGTGTGGAATCTTACTACAAATTTTGACTTGGATTGTGCGACCTGTTGGTCTGCCACTTGTGTGCCTTTGCTTCCAGAATGTTGAATAATGGCTTAGAACTACTTTTTTTGAAACACCTGTAAGGATGTAGAAAATGCTAACGAAATGCAAGATTATCTAAATTTAAATAATCTGTTTTGTATGGGACAGCTGCAGAAATTTATTAGAAATGACATAGCTTCCTGCTAGTATATTTGTTTTAATGTGAAAAATTATATTGTTTTTTAATGTTTTCTACTCTGGGGGGATTTTATGCTTGTAAGCCTTCCTTACCCAAATTAAATAAGAATATTTGTTGGCCTGCAAATGTTAGTCAAAACTTGGAATTGTTACACAAAAATCCTTGAATCCCTCTAAGACCTTAGCAGATACAGAATAGATATTCATAATACTCCTATGTTGATAAACATCATTTTGATACTTTCATAGTAGCATTGATACTTCCCTCCTGTTTTTGTAGTATAAAGAACTTAGCACAACTGTACATTGCCAGCTACAGTGCATAATGTCTACAATAGTATTCAGACCAGTAACACATGTAGATATCTTCCATCTTTCTTATATGCATCATCTAATGCCAGGACATGCCAATAGATGAAGAGATATTTAAAGCTATTCAAAGCTATATAAGCGCTAGCAATTATCATCATTTTAGCTGAAAGGTTAACTACTTTTCCCTTTCTCTTTTCACCTTCAGGGATTTGGTAATGTGGGCTTGCATTCTATGAGATACTTGCATCGTTTTGGAGCAAAATGCGTTGCTGTTGGAGAATTTAATGGTTCTATCTGGAATCCTGATGGCATTGACCCAAAGGAACTAGAAGATTACAAATTGGTACGAAACTTAGCTAGGCAGAAATGGTTTCATTTTTGCCAGCTCTGCAAGCACGTAGGATGACTACACACTGGTGCTAATATGGAATATTTAAGTCATGCTGCAATTAGTACTTAAAAAAAATGGCTCAGGAACATTGATTCTTCTGGCTTCCACCTTATCCCCAGTATGAATGCAGGTGGTTAACACCAACTGATTTTGTGGTTTTGGCTGTCTGGTTTATAACATTGTACGTTTTTTACCCTTTGACCTGACTTTCAGAAAAATGGCAAGGGATTGCATGCATGTGGGTTAATTATTTTGGTTTCAAAACTGGAGTTCATGATTATTTTGCCTTTCTTATGACTAAACACTAGGAGGGATGTCTCAAGAAACCAGGGGAAGGAGGTTCCTGAAAGATTCCTGTCTGAGAATCAGGCATATGGACACTTAAGACTTCAAAGTGCACTCTTTCTGCTTCTTTCTTGCTTCTGTTGGATGTTTCTGAAAAAATGAAAGCCTTACAGCATGACTTGGATATGTAGTTTATTATGAAAACTGGATATGATCTTTCTATTTCAGTTTCCAAGTGAAGCAGTCTCAAGGGGACACTTCACAGGCAATAAAATATGATCTCCTACTTAGAGTTCCTAAAGGGCTTATTTCATGTGTGTTCTTTTACATAGGAAGCATTTGAATGTCTTCTTCACCCCCTTTCTCAAAAAGCTGAAAAGATTCACTGAACAAAGGCTATCATAGTACTGAATTTTAGAATGGTACTTTCAAATCTTACATGATGCAACTTATCTTATGCATGTCAGACTAGTGGATCATTTCAGTATTTGAAAACTATCACATTTGCCTTGTATTTTAAGAGTTGAGAGGGACTCTATTTTTTTTTTTTTTTTTTAAATACTCCAGAGCCCAAACAGTTACCAATGTCGGAGTTGGACTCGATGATCCTTATGGGTCCCTTCCAACTCGGGATATTCTGTGATTCTGTAATGTCCTTGGCCAGAGAACAATTATGCCTCAATCGTGGAAAATTGGACTGTTATACAAGGCTTGTAGCTTGCTTTTTATGAGTAAAGTAAAATGGGGATTATGTTACGTGCTGTCTTCCTAGTACTGTTGCTTCTCCCTTCTCTCGCCTTTTTTTTTTTTTTTTTTTTTTTTTAAAGTTGGAAGAAGGGAAGGGAGTAAAATGAGTACACACACTAAAAAGCACTCTGGTTTGTTTCCTTCCAACAGCAACATGGGACAATCATGGGCTTCCCTAAAGCACAGACACTTGAGGGCAGTATTCTGGAAACAGACTGTGACATTCTCATCCCTGCTGCCAGCGAGAAGCAGTTGACTAAGGCCAATGCTCACAAGGTCAAAGCAAAAGTAAGTTGAAGAGCTCAAATACAAATGAGAAGTAGAGAAGGCCAGTTTAAATACTAGTATTCATTAATTGGTGTGAACAGAAACAAACATATTCCTCCTGAGTTAGCAATTACTCTGTTGTGATACCTTTCAGATTATTGCTGAAGGTGCCAATGGGCCTACAACTCCTGAAGCTGACAAAATCTTCTTGGAGAGGAATATCATGGTTATTCCTGTAAGAATCTATTATGACCTTTTGATTTTCATTACCGGGTAATATTTCTGTAAACTATAGCAAGACGCTGTTTATTGAACATTTTTATTCATTCTCTCAGGGTAGTTTTTAACAACTGATATCTTGGAAACGGGTGTTAGTGTTGCTTAAGATTGGTGGTAATTACTTAAAGATCTCACTGCAACTGTAAATGCCCGAAGATAGCTATTACATAAAGGCTACATATTCAGAAGAGAGAACAATTCACAATTACTTCTTAAATCTGTAGTTTTGCCTGTTGAACTGTTATCTGACATTTGGTTAACTAAATAGTCTATGAAGCAATGGAAGAAGGCAGAGTAAATATACTGGACAGTTTGTAAACATTGGGTCTATGGGTGGTGCTCTGACAGGATTGTGTATTGCAGATTGTATAAAGTAAATGTTGCCTATAGTGATAATCTGGAAGAATGAGATCTAAAGGTATAAATAACCTTTTCACAGAGAAAGGAGGTCCTGATAAAGTGATATAGCTAGAAGGAGTGGCTGATCTTCTATCTTGACTCATTGACATAACATAAGAGTACCTTAATTTTCTTCATTAAAAACTTGTGCTAAAATAAAAGAAAATAGTCAAGCACGCCTGAACTTCACGTCTTCTAAAGTCAAATCCTCTTTTAAATCAGTAGAAGTAATCCCTAGACACCAGAAGAGGATAAATATTATCATGTAGGAATAACATCTGGATCGTCTCCTGTATTGTGGTTTAATAATTTGTACATAATACTTCTGCTTGCTTTTCTGTAATACAATAGAGCTGTCTATCACATGGTCACACTTCAAGACATTTACTGTTTCTTTGAAGGATCTTTACCTGAATGCTGGTGGTGTAACAGTATCCTATTTTGAGTGGCTGAAAAACTTGAACCACGTCAGCTATGGCCGCTTGACTTTTAAATATGAGAGGGATTCAAACTACCACTTGCTCAGTAAGTGCTCCGTTCTGCTTTCACTCACTGTTTAATTGATAAATTGGACTAGTAAACACCAAATGTGGGAGAAATAAGTATAGATCTATTTTAAATTCACCTTAGTTTCCGCGAAGTCTGTTATTGCTGCATACTGAAGGTGAAGGAAAGGTTTAGTAGGGTGACTGAATTGCAACTCTTATGACTGAGGATAAATGCATCCTTTTACAGTTATCTTTTAATTCATAAAGCAGTGGCTTTCCTCAGTTTTGTGAAAATGCTGAACTCACTTCATGAACTTATGTGAACTATTTATTACTTAATAAATGCCTTTCAGCTGTATACTTGGTATTTGAAAAGTATTCAAAGTTTGTGTGTCTTGACATCTGAACTTGTTTAAATACAGCCTTTTCTTATAAATGATACCTTTCAAAGTTTTTCTGAAGTGGTTGAGGGTTCTGGTAATTCTAGTTTAAATCCCTTTCTTACCTTTAAGATTTGTATCCGAAATACTCTGTGGGTTGTTTATGAAACCTTATTAATTATTTCAAGAATTAAGATGAAATAAATCAAAATACTAAAGTACTTCTCGCGTCTTAAGAGAAAAAGTGCTAAAATTACACGTGGGCTTTTTTTCTTAGCGATAGGAGATAATTGATTGCTTTAACTTCAAGAAATAGTTTGTCTAAGGCTGTCAAGTTAGGAATGTTGATACAGATTGCTTTGTCTGCTTTATGGGTTTAGTGAGGTAGGATAAGTAAAACCCAATCACTTGCCATATGAAGTAGTCCTACAGGAATATTACTACTAATATTGGAGGAATTCACCTATAAAAATAGAAAATCCGCATCTTTCCTGTTTCACAGAAAACAAGATTGAAATGAACCCCTCTCACCCAGCCCCTACAGTCTGCATTTCATGCCATGGAATGCTGGAAGTCTTGGGGATGACTCATTTTGTTAGAAGTTGTGCTTTCCTTGTCCATTACATTTCCTCTGCTTTTTTTCTTTCTAGTGTCTGTCCAGGAAAGCTTGGAGAGAAAATTTGGGAAACATGGTGGGACTATTCCAGTTGTGCCTACAGCAGAATTTCAAGATAGGATATCAGTAAGTAGTTGCTGTGGGTTTGGTGGTGTGGTGTTTTTTGTTTTTCTTTTTCCACATTTATAATACCAGGATACAGCTACAGTAACAGTAATAAAAATTTCACCTTTGTAGCTATCACGGAGGTTTTTGCCCCAAGGCATTAGCGCACAGTTAGCTAGATGGCCAAACAATTAAAGGAAGCAAGTGATCTGAACTGTTTAGGAATACGGGAAGTAAGCTGTTTTTATTTTCTTTTACTTAGGCCCATACAAAATATCTCCAATATTGTTAAAAAGCTACAGTTTTAATACAGATCCATTTTGTATTTGTAACTGCTTTGTAGTGTTAGGTTGGTATTTAAAATACTGTCCTGGTTTTGGCTGGTATGGTGCTATGTTTTGGATTTAAGATGAGAACAATGTTGATAACACCAATGATTTTTAGTTGTTACTGAGCAGTGCTTACACCCATCTCCTATTATAAAAGTATCAAGTACAGCCTCTTTTCATGCAATAACACTGTAGAAATTTGGATTTTTTTTATGTATTACTACCTCAGATTTCAGAAGGGGTTAATCAACTGAGAGTTGCATGTTGCTGTTCACATAGCAGTCTGTTGGTCTAACGAACTACGCTATCTCCATTGTTCAGATGGAGATGTGAGGGGTCTTTTTTAGCTGGGGAAGGTCGAGGATGATTCTCTTTGCAGGCCAGGAAGGAGATTTTTCCCGATGCTTTTGTTTGCTATGACATATTTGATACTTCTGCTGGCTAACCTGCCAAATACATAGATTCTGTAATTTCTTTGGTCCCTGGCTATCAAAGTCTATCAAGCTTTTATAGTAGGAAATACTGCTTCAAACACTACCAAAATTTGTTTTGCCTGGATATCCAAACAGCTTTCAACAAGATTCCACACCACAGACAGATTCATATGCTGTTTATATAACTCCAGGGTAATACAGACAAGAGGTGACTGAAAAATTGTAGAATGTTCCTCTAAGACTTGAATTAATGGGCAAAAAAGCTAGGTGTAATTCAGTGTTATCTAATGTGTAACAATACATGGTGGGGAAATTTTTGTACAGAATGATGGGTTGTAAGCTCATCTATATTTATTTGCATTCAAAAGGAAAATGTGGAGGTAATGACAAAACATAAGCTTAGAAATCCCTAGCAATCAAAAAGCAAATCCAGTGTTAGGAACTGTTCTGAAAGGAAAAGAATAAGACTGACTATAATGATGCCATAATATAAATCCAGAGTGTCTCTGCCTTCTCAATTCTGCGTGCAGGTTTGGTCTCTGAATCTTAAAATGTTGTAATGTGGAAAGAGTTCAGAAAAAGATAACAAGAATAATCAAAGATAAAAAAACTCATACGTGGAACTACGAACTAACCTAGGTCCTATTAGCCTGAAATAGTCTGGGGATGGAGACCGTATCTATAAAACGAATGTTGTGAAAATGGGTGGATAAGAACAGCCATCACTGGAAGGAAGAATGAACAAGAATAAGGTGCTGTCAAAGAAAACCCAGTGGAGTGAGGTTCAGAATGGAGAAAACGGTTGATTCTTAGCACGACAGACAGTTAAGCTGTGGAATACCTTGCCAAGGGGTGTTTGGAAGCTAAAAGGGTCAGTTCTTTTGTTTTGTTTTGTTTGTTAAACACAAGTTCAGGAGGAGATTGGACAAATAACTGGGGGGGGAGGGAGAGGGAATCCAATGAATTACAAAAACACCAAACCATCCTTCCTCAGGAAGAAATCAGGGGAAGTACATGTAAACTTGGTCCGCTGTCAGATGAGAGAAATAGATCTTTAGCCTGATCTAGTAGGGTGCTAGCATTTTCGAAAATGTTAGACTGAATGGGTAGCATGGTACAGTGGTTTAAAGTGGTTGCTGTGATCTCTTCAACAGAATTTCTACGTCTAAACCAAATTAGTATTTGAGAGAAAGCATGTATTTTGCGAAGCCAGGTGTCCCATTATTAGTAAGTGACAGCAGTCAGGATGATGGAACATCAAAGCTGATAGTCATCCCAATTCAGCCTATCTTCAATTATTGTTCAGTGTATTTAAATTTTAATGGGAACAAAGTTATTCTGTAGTTGCACAGGGCTAATACACTAAGTATATGAATTGGGGATCCACGCCCTTCCTAAAACCTGTCTTCAAAATAATTGCAAATAACTTCTATAGGTTATTAACTCTTAAGAGCTTTTTTGTTTAACATTTACTGCGTGTTTTGAAGGCTAAAAGCAGTAGTTACAACATCACTAAAAATGCTAGCATCATGAGTCTAGAAGCTAGACTTCAGTGACTTACATCTAAGGTTTTAGGATTGAATTGACCATAATTAGTACTTCAAGTAGCACAGTAAAGGCAACTCGGTTTGTCTTACATCAGTCATTAGAAGAAAATGAGAGAGCAAGTTTCAGTAGTTATGGGAATCCTATCCATTGTTCATAATATATGACTAGTACCTTTTTGTATGTTGGATTAAATCCTAATTTTATTCTGTGCTGTTGCAGGGTGCATCTGAGAAAGATATCGTCCACTCTGGGTTGGCTTATACAATGGAGCGTTCTGCTCGGGTAAATGTTGCTTTAATAAATCTACTTATGTGGCTTTAGAACATTTTTTTAAAAGGCATTCTGCAGAATTTCCTCTGTACATACACGGTTCATGGTAATGGAAGTCACTGTGATTCTGAAATACTTGTTTTGTGCGGGGATGCCCAAGTTTAACTGGGCATAGAAAACATTAGAGACTAATATATGATATCAGGAAGTATTTTCTGGAAGCTGTAGTAATTAGAAACATATTAGTTCTCCTCTTGTACCTGACTAATCTGAGAATACATAATTCAGAAATACATAAGTGCTTTACTTTGCCATCAGCAGTTTTAGACTGATCCCTCTATGCAGTATTTTTAATTAATGGGACAAAGACTGTTTGAAACTTGGTCTCTTCCTGTATCTGAGTTACACATGGATCCAAGACCTGAAAAGAGCAACATAGAAATCTGGGAAAGATTTTCTTTCCTTTTAGATCTCAGACATACAGAGAATTGAGAAATTCTAGACTTGATCCTCAAAGAATCTGAGCTTTAATACCAATGCAGGAGCTCTTACGCCCCTACTTTGATCATGTGAGCAAAATCTAGTATAGTTCCTATGGAAAAACTTGTAGAAATCTCATATAACCTTTTCTGTTTCAGCAAATCATGCGGACTGCCATGAAGTACAACTTGGGTCTGGACCTGAGAACAGCTGCCTATGTCAATGCAATTGAGAAAGTCTTCAAAGTGTACAATGAGGCTGGCCTGACCTTTACATAAGTAGGCCGTCACTGCTCCTTGTTGTATCCCATCCCTCTTGCCGTAAATGTACCCTCTTCTTGGAAAAGCTTATCACAAGTTTACATGTAACCACAAAAATTTCTTTTCTTCTGACATTATAGTGGATTCTATTCTCAATTAGTTTCAGTCCAAACTAGTTTTTTTTTTTTTTTTTTTTACACAATAAAAATCCATGGATTAGGAAATTGTATACAAGCATGTATCTGAAGATAACAGTTCATCTGCACTTGTGGGGGCCATTCTGGGTATTTCACCTACAAAACAAAATGGTACATTTTATGTGTGAAAGAGTGGTCTTGCCACCTGAGCCACTTCTCAAACTTCAGATCAGATACTGTACTAGATGAGCACTTAGCTCATTATTACTTCATGCACTTTTGTTTAATGATGTAATTTTAGCTTTGGCACTTTCAATAAGGCCTTGTATGATCAATGCTATGGCATTGTCAAAGGAAGAATGGGCCTCTAGCAGGGATTAACTTTGATAGGAGTCTAATTTTTATTTGTAGTAAAGCTTCAGGCCTGATTCTCTTTAGGCAATGTTTTTTCTTTAACTGTGCTGCTGTTATAGGACTGCGTTTTATTGCTCATTCAAGCTAGCTTTACTATCACCATGAAGTATGTAGAGTTGACAAACTAATATTTTTATAAGCTGAAACTATCAAGCAACTCGTTACATTTTTAAATCAAGCATCTATGTAATTATTCTGACTACAGGTTTTCTTTTTTTTAAAAGGGATAGTCTGAATTTGGTAAGCAATCATACTTAGGTTTTTAGTATTCTTTTTCAGTCTTTTCCTTTCAGAGGCTTTTTGAAAATTAGATACTGCCTCAGTGAACAACTACAGTGAAATTGAACCCAGAAATCATTGGCCAAACTACAGACTAGCTAAAATGCTGTTATAGACTTAATCCACTGTCTTAACACACAGCCTTTTTTTTTTTTGTCATCAGAAGGTCTCAAAAGTTTTGAACATACTCAAATATAACAAAATGGACCTCAACACAATATTGGATCAAGCACAGTTTTTAAAGTTTAAGGCTTTTGTCCAGTGGAGTCCCCTTGAAGTGCCAGATGTTATTTATGTAATGAATATGAATGTTTTTTTTAAAAAGACGACTAGTCCTTCCCAGAAACTCATGCTTTTTTTCTATCTACTTTGTAACTGCATGACATAACATGGAGAGAAGAGCAGTTATTAAAAAAATTGACCTTTCCAAACCTACTATGCTGGTGTATTACTGTCTTCTATTTCATGAATAGCTTTCAGTAGTTACAAAGAAACAGTGAATCTTCACAACACACTTGTTTATTCATTATGTGGCTATTGGTAAGATACTGCCTCTTACATAGTATAGATCTCTATCTCATAAACTTGCCAGTCAACAAGGTAGCTGAATTTAGATACATGTGGTAAATAGTTTCAGGTCTTTACTGTGTTCTTGTAAATTTGTGTGAAGAACTATTCTAGTAGTTATCATGGAGCAATAAACCTGTGGGATACATCTAACTAATAGTTTACTCCATCATAAATACTAATACCCAGGGTTATAAAAGTACTTTCAATCACCTAAGTGCAGTGTATATATATACTGACATTTTAAAAAAAAAAACTCTTTGAGCATGAAATAAGTACTGTGATCAAGGTGTGGATCTCTAAACACAAGTTCTGCATCTTGGATCATATTTTTCAGTGCAGTTGTGTAAACATTTGCTAGATAATTAAATAAAACTAAGATTGTATGCCTCTAGCAACTTACAGCCTACTTCCACTAAAACTTGGAGGCAGAAAACTTACAAATAAATAATTGTATTATTGAAAAGAGAATCTTAAATCCGAGTTACACTATTTGATAGCATAGTTGTTGAAAGCAAAGTGCAGTAGCAGTAAGGAGACTTAGCTAATTGACTGTTTTCACCCTCCCTGCCCCCCTCATTTCCTCTTCCTCTCTCTAGTAAAGCAGCTCTAGTTTAACTGTGCAAACTAGAAAACTGGGACCCTTTCAGTGTCGGAGCATATAGAAAGCTGGCATAGCTAACTGGGGTATCTTCTACCTCCTGCCCTGTTTGAAGGAAAAAAAGTTACACAGTGCCTAGCTTTAAATCCCCCAATTCATCAGCATCTTACAGTCTTATAGTACCCACCCATTAACACTTGTTTTCCCAGGATATCCTGAAAGATACCCTGAGAGAAATGAGACCTACCACCAGCCATGATTTTACCAAACGCCTTTAAAGTTGACTGAATTTCTCCTCAGCCAACTTGACTGGAGTGTTTACTGACCTCTTGTTAACAGTATCAGTGTGGAGACCTGTGAGGCATGACTTTCAGCATAACCAAAAAGCAGTATAAGGTGAACTTGGGGTACTTTCTATCAAAGACTTAAGATTCGTGATGAGATTGACCTTTGGGGTCTGACTTCAGATTACAGCATATCTGCTGATTTGCCCTTTGCTTGTAGCTAAATGCAAGAACCAAGCTATATCAGTGAATCCAGACTTCTTGTGATAGATATCCTGTTCCAAAATGGTGTTGTACATTAAAGGGTACACTGGTACTGAGTATAAGCGCAGTATGGAGTTCAGTTCCATTGTCATTAGATACTTAAGGAAAAAAATAAAATCATGTTCCTTATCACATTTTGTAACACATCTCTCCCGAGACCAGGCAACAGCAACACAAGAAAAAAAAGTGGTAAAGCTTCACACAGTTGCTATGAGCAGCTCTAGCCTTTTTGTAGCCACAGCTGAAGAAAGCAGTCATGCCCTGGGATGCAGATTATAAATAAAACCATAATGTTTTCTTGCAACAACGGTAACATGAATTCAGTTTTAGATCCAACTTTCTGGAGAACACTCCCTTCCTTACAGATATATACCACACACAAGTTTTTATCTCCAACTAGCATCATTGTCACTGCTTGCATTCACTGACACACCACTGCACATTTCACCAAGAAATTTGCTAGGATGTTTGGTAGGAAGCCAGTCAATACCTGAAGTTTGATTTGAGCACAGATTTGAAATGGTTCTGACCCATGCCTACTACCTAGAGCAAGTACTACAGTGGGTATTTGTAGCCTCTCAGGCAGTACTGAGTCCTGATAAGGATAACCACAGTTTTCACAGTTAACCTGCCTCCTGCAAACTACTAAATACAAAAAATTTCTCTATCATACAGAATAGCAAGTAGAACAATCATTTTTCATCCCAGCAAAGAAATCAGTACTACATCCCTTTTCATGCATGTCTCCTGTCACCATCAGGAAGAAATAGAAGTGCTGGACCAACAATAGTTCTTGCTGTGACTTAAAGATGCTAGTGACCTCTAAATTACACCATTAGTAACTGGCAAGGCTGTAGTACCCAATTCCTTACTGACTGAAGTAGCAAATCATTTTTCTCATCCCTCAAAGTTCATGTGGTTTGTTTTTTTGTCTTTTGTTTTTTTGCAGCCCAGACTTGCTCTCAATCAAACAGCTCATGTTTGATTACTGTCCATCTGTGTTTGGCAGGAACCATGCAAATGTGATAAATTCCTCTATTGCTGTACTGTGTGCTGCATTACACATCAACACTTTGCTGTGTAGAGCTGTTGAAGTTGCTCTGATGATCTAGCTCAGGCAGCATGAAGCAGTTCAATGGCGAGTTAAGTGCTTCACCAGCAGATTTTGCTGTTATTGTTTTGCTGTTAGCATTGGTTTGAGTATCATAGTGCTGTTTTGTAGTGGTTCCATACAACTTAAACACACTTGAGCCTTCATCCACACAATTCCTAATCAATTTTACAGATAAGATCAGAAGTGAGAGCACTCACAGAAGCATGTAGGTGCTTACCTTGTCTTGAAATGGGTGTTTAGGTGCTCAGCTTTTGAGACTTGTTCATATGGGACCCCAACTTAAGCTCAGTGACTAAGTGACAGAGGACCCCAAATATCAAGTCCTTGGCTTACATTGTGCCCACTCACAGCCATCCCTCATCTCATGAAAAGAAATGGTGTTTGGCTGCATTAATAGCATAGCACAACCTCAGCAGTCTGATCTGTGTAGTAATCCGGTCTTTCTAGACCAGCAGCTGTGAATGATTTAGTGTGTGTAATCAAAGTAATCCCAAAGAATGCGCGCAGGCCATGTAGATTATAGGGATTTTATTTATTGAAGAGTACATGCAGTAGGAATTTTACAAAAATTTCAGTGGTGTTACATTTTTATCTTCATTGTCCAAAGCTTTTGCCCCAGGAACTTGCTTGATTCACTACATCTTTTACAGCTTTTTCACCAGTTTCAGCAACTTTGTAGACTTCATCAAGAGCTTTTAAAACAGAAAAACAAAGGTAACTGTAGCATCACTGCAATATGTTCCCCTTTCTCACCAGGTGTGGGTGGGAGGGGAGTCTAGAGGGGAACGTAGGAGGCACTGAAGGAGTCTGGCTGTACAGTCCTGCATGGGAAGGGAAAGAGGTTGAAGTGGCCTTGTTGCTTTTTGCTGGTCAGCCCTGGCACTGCAGTACAGCTCTACTAGGAGCGGCATGTGTCCCTGGAGCCCCCACATCAGAGCTTGAGTGCAGTGCTCTGGGTGGAAAGTACTGGGACAGGTGGGCTATCCCCTGCTGCTGCAGTCACTGAGGGCACCAACACATCCAGCAGCCTCTCGCAAGATGGTAGGTGCTGGGGCAGGGGTGAGGGACCTGAGATTTCACTGGAATGACATTGAAAGAAGCAGAAACGTTATTGTACCTTTCTGACCAGCATCCTTAGCCTGTTCCACTGCTTGGTGCACAGTCTGGCCCACTGTATTAACTGGAATTAGGAAAAAAATAAGTGTAAATTAAGCAGTCTTTAACCATCCCCTAAACTCAGTAATCACATCTTCGAAGGGTTCCCTCAGGTGAGTCAGTCAAATAAAAGTTTGGGGTAAATGGCCTTGGGTTGAACCTGTATTTGTTTTATTCACCCTGACTCCAAATACCTCCTAAAGCCATTGATCTGTTCGGCCCAGCAGCCACTGAAGGACAGGCTGAGTGAGCCTGGAAGAGGATGCGAGCACACCATGAGGCACAATGCTTGCATGAGAGAGGACAACGTTTAAGTGGGCTGGGAGTGTCTAAAACTTCAGAACTGCTGCAGGCTTGGACTGAATGGCTCTCCAACAGTAGCTGTTGCATTAAGGCTCTCATAAACCAGTGGCCTATTTCACCCTCAGTTTGCAAGAGTTTTTACTGCTTAAAAGCTACACTATCATCATGCATCATCTTTTGATGCAGTTTACTAACTGGTGAATGATGCAGGCTGATCAAAGCTAAGGAAAACGCTTTCTCTAACAATCCCAGGTCACATCTAAGTTCATGGCTCCCTTTAGGAGCTCTGGAGCAAGTGCTGATTTTAGATTCTTGCAAAGACCAGTTGTGCCACGCTAAACTTAGCAACAGTTCAGGGGACTAAGCCTTCAGGGCATGTGCAAGCACAACTGAAGTATTTCAGAGATAATTTAATTAATAGTTGCAGAACCACCAGTTGGACAGTCTTATTCTACTTAAAAAAAATGGCACAACACCCACACACTTTTGTTTTTGTTTAAATGGGGATTTGGAGGATACCTCTATTGATAATACTTTCAGGACTGGGTGCAGCACTGGCTGTGACATGACACAATTTGAGCACCACGTGCTGCTTATTTACTGCCTCTCATCAAGGCATGCACTAGTGTGTGGAAGTGGCCAGAGTCAGGCCAGTGCCTGGGAGCTCCCATTATTGCTCCAGCTCCCTCAGGAAGAGAAGCTGTGTTGTGGCACAGGGCTTGCTGGGAAGATGTGCATGGGGTTCCTGCCAAGGGCTTCAGACAGTTGGTATCTGAAGAGCTGGTTCAGCCTCAAGCACCTGGGGCAGAAGGGGAAGGACTGCTGCTACACTTTAAAAGCTTTGCTCTTAAGTTGGTTGGCTCTTAAACAGTTCAATTTATCTGAGATAACTACTCAGCCCCTGCAAGATGACAAATAATATGTCTAAAACTCCCACATCAGTCTTCTAACACAGGAAACAGTAGATAATGTTCCTTTAATATTAATAAACAGAGCATGAACATTAACTCCATAAAATATACTTATCTAGGGCTACTGTATAGGAAGAGGAAACTTTCATTTGAAAAGAAAAAAATGGTGGTTACCCTCTAATTGCCCAATTCCTCCTGTCTTTCTTTCATGCTTCAGCATTAAGACAGTTGGTTTAAGAATCAACTCAAATTATTTAGAAAAGGGGGTAGAGGGTGTGGGATTAGGGATCTTTCAGCTGACCCAGGGATAGATGGTAAATAAGTAGCAGGCTTCCCACTTGCTTCATTGAGCACTGCCTAGAGGATCTGCACTTTAGGAAATAATATTTGAGAAGAAATTCTATAATATTTCTGCTGCATTTGAGGTCACAGTGTCCAATGTCAAGACTCACTTTACATGACATTAGGTAATCTCAACAACTCTCATTATGTGAGGCACAAACATTTCAGGAATTGCATCACTACAGAGTCTGCTTGGCTTCACCACCAGTGGCTCACCTAAATGGCACGTTACTTAGTTCTGGGCAAATGCAATGCTGGAAGTGTGTCACAGCAGTAAGCCTCAGGTGCCCTGAGCCCCAGTGATTACACCAAGGCTTTCAGTGGCATCAGCAACCACAACATCAGCTGGGCCAGAGCAGATCAAAGACCTCAGAGCTTCAGGAAGCTCATCCATGACACTACTACAAAACTCATACTTATCATGGCTGTTCATGGTAAAAGAAACAAATACAAAGCCTAAATCACCTTGCCTCCCCTCTCAGCTTTCTGCTGTCCTCTTGTCTCCTCAGGACATCATCTAGGTACCCACTTGTTAAAAGAGTGGGAGAAGTACTGGGAAACCAGTAGTTAGTACTGGTCCCTCACTTACTGTAGTACCAGAGGGTTTTGAGACATACCAATCACACCCTTGAGGAGAGCATCTATAAAGCTGAGTTCATGCATGAGAGACTTTTGCTCCATGCTGCAGGACAAAAAGCCCACTGGGGTGCAAGCAGGACACATACTTTAACACCTAACAAGAGGCACAGGCAGAGAGAAAGTAGTGGTTTGCATTTACCTGCCACCTGCGCAGCACTTTCAGCTTGTTGCGTTGCTTCCTCAGCAAGCTTCTTCCCAATCCCAAACATGGTTGCTTTCAGTCTGCTCTCTCCACAGAGGATGGGTGATCGAGTCCCTAAATTTGGTTCTGTTACAGTGTTCAGCAAAGTGCAGCTTTTTATAGACAAAGCAGAACTCCTCCCAGTAGTTAGAGGGCAAATGCAGGCTGGAGCATGGAAGAGCTGTGAGCCCTTGTTGGGTGATTAATATACAAGGCATAAAAGGGTGAAGAGACATTACTCTTTGTTTTGCTTTCCTCCCCAGAGAGGGGGTGTGGATTAATCGGCAGAAGTTTTCCATAGCCCAGGAATAAAAGCTTTATTTTTCCATGGCAAGAAGTTAGTAAACAGAGTGCATTCCACAGCTGTCCTTACGAAACCTTCCCAGGAGGCTGCTGGGGGCAGAAAAACATCCAAAATCCTCAGCTGAAGAATTGCCTAAACCAGCTCTGGTATTTCAAAGCCTTACATAGAAAAGTATCCAGTTTCAAATGATTCTTGCTGACTTTCCCCCCCCCTCCAGTCAGACACGAAACTCATAGTTAAAAAAAGAAATGGGAGGTGCTAATGCTGCTTTTTAAGAAGTACGTGATGAAATCTTTGTTGTGTTAGACAAACCTAATAATTTCATGGTGTGTCATAATATTTTAACTCTCCATTTTCAACGCCTGGCTGGGGAGGTTGAAAAGGGAAGGCTGGCACCCTTCCCTCCATCCCCACAGCGAGCACTTGCAGGACCTGGCACAAGGAGCAGTTACAGAGAGGTTTTTCCAGTAGCAAAGCACTGCAAGCCCAACTGCAGCGCTTCCACCCTGCTGGGTAGGACGGGACACAGCAGCAGGCCAGCAGCATCGCTGTGCTAGAGGCTGCCAAGCATGCCCTGCTCACCTGTGCTAGAGGAGCAGGATGCAGCCCTGCCTCTGGATACCCCCCCTGCTAACAAATACAGCTGTGCCAGGGAAGGTAGGGGGCAGAAAGCATCAGGGCAATTCGTCCCCCTACCCTCAAACATGCCTGATTTTCTCTGAGAGAACTCCTGTGTGCTACCCAGCTGCTCATACCCATAACAACCAGGCTTGTATTTTGCTGAGATCACCTGCTTTCTAGTAGAATTACTTTTTGCACCTTTCCACACTATGTACAAGGATCTCTCACCCTGTTGATCAACAATTGTTGCTAAAGTAGAAAAAAGTGTAACGTACTCCCAAAACAAGATGTTTACTAGTCAGCCTGATCTTCTGCCCACGGTTCACACCACAGCAGGCTCTAGGAGTACCTCTCTCTACCCCAAACATTTAACTTCATGAACAGCTCTGCTACAATTTACCCACCATTTCAGAAGAGGAAAAAAAAAACCAACAACCAACACTCAGTTTTCTTCCAACCATTGCAGTTCCTCAGTGACATAAAATAGGTCATCACACCCAATTAAATAGGATAAGGAGGGATTTTTGGGGGTAGGGAGGGATGTTTCTATATCATGTTATCTTCTGACAGCATGTTTGAAAACAACTTCTACCAAAATATACTTACAAAAAAAAAAAAAAAAAACCACACACACATGAATAAACATTTAGGTTTTAAAGTCTTCCTTGAAGTCAAGAGAACTTGACAAAAGTTCAGAACTGACCTATGATGCAGCAAAACCCTGAAGTATTTCTGATAACCCAGAGCACCATTTGACCTGTGGAAACCCATTGCACAGCAGCAGAGCAGTAAAAAATTCACCTATTGTTCTCAGCAACATCCTCAGTTATCCACAGCTAGATCTGCTTTCAGGAAACAGCAGTTTCCTAGTCCTGCACTGCTGCTGCTCCAGTTATTGATGGCAAGAGATTTGTGAGGACAGCACATCTTCCAGTCAGCAGAAGGCTCATGCACTTGGCAGGACAACTGTTTGCGTTGTGCAGAGACACCAGAAACACCCCTCTTCAGCACTGAGGGCACAGACTGAATATGCCAAGGCACAAGCACATACCTGCTCCAAACTCAGCCACCATAGGCAAACACAAACAGAACAGGCAAGACAAAAACCCAGAGTCTTTCACCACCAGCTCAGGCAATGGGACACCCACACCCACCACAACAGGCAGCCGCTGCTACCACACCACCCCCTTCTCCCCCAAATCACAGAGCCGCCTCGCACTCCTACCTTCCCGCCACATCTTCCCACCACGTCTGCAGCCAGGCCCCCAGGCCCCTCCTGCAGCCATTTTGTGGCATCCCCAGGCCCAGCCCAGGCCCAGCCCAGCCCCAGCTGGGGCAGCCTCATCCCAGGTGTTGACAGGTTTCAGAAGGGCTCCTCTGCCCTGCCCTGCCCTGCCTGCAGCAGGACCGTTATTTGCTAAACCTGGCCAGGTTTAAGGTGAAGGGCAACAGATGTAAGTGGTAAGAGATGAGCATGAAGGGAAGGTCATCCTCCACAGGTAGCAATTGCCAGTAAACCTGCTGCTACCACAGATTCTGGGAGCAGGCAACATTGGCAGTGCCAAAAAAGGTTGGACAACTTCATGGACAGCGGATCCGTTCATAAATGGAGACCTGAGGGAGCAGGCCAGGATGGCCTCTAACATCTTCAGTCTAGCGGTCATGGTTGCTTGGACAACGAGAGTGAAAGGGCTGCAGAGCATCTAGGCTTGCCAGAATTCCCCAAATCACTGTTCCTATTGCCATGGCTCTGTACTGCTGCTGCTGTTTGGGAAGGAGAGAGGCTGCGGGGTTTGGCTGACACTTCTTCAGGTCGCTGCAAAATACCACAGTGCAAAGCATGCAGCCTTCACAGCAGCTTCACCAGCAGCCACCCATGTCCCATCCATGTCCCATCCATGTCCCATGACATCCCTGTCCCGTTCCTGTCCCATCCGTGTCCCACCACTCAGCCCCAGGGCCTGGGGCAGTGGCTGCCCATGGAGGGCCAGGAGGGCTGCAGGGCCAGGGGTGTGGTGGGTGCCACACTGGCTGCACGAAGGCTGAACTGGGAAAGGAACTGAAGAGTCCTGCAGGACAGAGGCTGTATTTCATAAATGCTGCCTGGGCTGGACACACGGCAGAGCCAGCAGCTAAAGCAAGCAGGCATGAGAGCAGAAACCAGGGAAAACTGAGGCAGCATGCCTTTCTGGTGGCTGGCTATGGGGCTGGCTACACTGAGCCCAGCAGGAGAAGCACGTGTGGCTTCCCCTAGCCAGGGCTTGGCTGACGCTTAACACTGCATGCCTCCCTGGGCACACAGTGAGCCAGCCTGCTGCACAGAGCATTTGTGTTCTCTGCAATCTAGGTTTTACACATACTCTGCTTTCCCAGCTTCTAAAATAAACCCCGACTGCTAGAAATGCTCGAAGGGAGGCGGTACTCGCCGGGGTAGGTTTGCGAGTTGTAAAGAAAGGGAAAAATATAAATATGTGCAAACCACTACTAAATGGGAAGAAGTAGCTACTCATGAACAGGGATCATTTGGCTGAAATTCCTGGTAATTTCCTATCTGAGGGCAAAAGGGAAACCAGAGGCATTGCCTCTGCGGCCCCTGTGCCCCAGGGTACACACAGAAGGATGGGGTGCTGCTGGCACAGGGGCTGGGAGCAGGCAGGGGCTGCTCCAGGGAGCCAGCTTTGTGGCAAAGCTGAGATCGTGGGGGGCCCTGGGTGGCAGCCATGGGCTCCTGCTCTGCACTGCGGCTGGAGGGGAAAGTGCAGGGAACCGGCATGGCCGCAACTGCGGGGGGGAAATGCAAGTGGCTAGAAAGGAAAGTGTAAAAACATCTGGAAAACTGTTTGAAAACATCGTTTGTTTCAGCTGCAGAGAAGACTCCATGGATTTTGTACATCTTTACCAAATAATAGTGAACTTGGGAAAAGTTATTAGGAAAATCTGAGACAGTAGACTCGGTTCTGCTATTTCATCCTTCAGGATTACAGGCGGAGTTGTCCCTCATGCAAGGGCTGATGGCAATCAGGGGACCAGCCCCGAGCAAACTGACTGCTGCAGTCAGAGCTGAAAGGCCAGCGCTGCTCCCATCCCCGCTGCGGGCGCCTGACCCTGCCGCGCAATGGGAAGCAAGGGGCACAAGGGGCTTGTGGAACTTGGTTCCTTGACATAAATGCCCATAGGTATTTAATGGCAGGATTTGCCCATGGAGGGGGGGTGCCTGCCCTGCACAGTCTGGCCAGGCTGCATGTGAATCCTCTTTTGCTCAGCACCTCAGGGCTCAGACAGCTGGGGCCACACCCAGGAGCAAATTTTAGGAAATTTGAGAACACAGCTGGTGGAAGCTCAGGTGTTAGCTAACTTCACGTGTTCCCATGGATGGTGGCACATGAACTGGCAGGAGCTGTAAGGCTCTCCGTTTTGCTTTTATGTACCATCTTGGAGCCTTTTGGGTGGGATGGGAATAGGTGCTACTTGGTCAGGACCTGGCTCCCTGTGCGATGCACGAGGGAGGGAGAGCCCCACATAAGTTAAGGCCAAAGAGCACTGTGAACAAGGCAGTGATCTAGTTTGTGGAGCAAAGCTCTAAAGTTTAGACCTAGAAATACTTGCCAGTAAGTGACTCAGACTCACGGGTGCCTGTGCAACAGCATCTGCCCTCAGGACAGAGGAGCTGTGACAAACTCTGGTCTGTGCTGAAGCAGCAAGGGCTTCATGTCACATCCCTGCTCCTGGCACCAGGAGCTGGGAGCTGCCTCCTGGCCCTCCTTGGCGGGTGGAGGCACTTCTGCTCTCTGGAGGAGGGGGGTGGCCTCCAGCGTGTCTCCAACCTGGCAGTCCCCTCTGTGACCGCAGTGAGGCAACATAAAAACTGCACGCCAAGTGCCTGGTCTGTTTCACAAGCACAACGCAGCAGGAATAGTATCAGTTGTTTAAGAAGATAACGGGTTTTACTGGAAAAAAATAAAACACCATAACTGCTTGATTTTTTAGTAATATGAACTAAGAAATGCTTTGCAGAAAAAAACGTATAATGAAGACCAGTGTATGGACCGCCATCACCCACAAATGCAGCACCAGGCTGTGAAATTCCAAGCCTAAGTGTTCATTCTCTGAAGATTTTGCCATCAGAGAAGTAACCATGGAAAGTACTAAATAATTAAGTACTATTGAGTGTTGCCCAGTAACTGAGGGTGCGATAGTGTAGCACTTTTTCTGTGAGCTTGCACTTGGGTAAATATTTAGGCTTTTAGAGCTCTAAATGACAGTGGACACTGCATTGGGACACTCTGTGCAAAGCCCTGGTCTATGTTTACTGAGAGGTGATGAACTACGTATAGGTTCCTCTAAAGGTTTTTCAGTCCATGCAGTCCTGAGCAGATTGCAGCCAATGCTCAGTGCTCTTCATGTTCAGCAGCGAGCCACGCTGTCCCAGGGCTGCATTAGCAAAGATCAGTGCTTCCAAAAACCCCTGGTCCCCCCAGCTCTTGGCCAGCAGGCGTGAGACAGTGGTGACTAAACCTGGCTTGGGCTGCCCTGTTTCTTTACATCCAGATGCCTTTAGTTAGTCTTTGGTTTCCTTTTGTAAGGTCCAGGTTAACTTTTTACCTGAAACAGGCTGGTGAGGCTTCAATCCAGTCAAAAAAAAAAAAAAAAAAGCGCAAATATTGCTAATATTGCTTAGCAATGAGAAACATCCAAAGGCAACGGTAAGAGCACTTACTGTGAATAAGTGGGTAATAGTGCCTTCTGTTGACAAAGGACAGACTAAGCGGGCATCCTGTTAGGCTGCAGCCAGGCTCCGATTGCCCAGCAAGCAGCAATTCAAAATAAATATTTCCATCTCCCAGGCCAGCAGACTGCCCACTCCCCTCTCTAGGACAGCCAACGCTTCGTGGGCAGGTAAGCGCTGTGCGGCGTGTGCCGGGGTGCCTGAGAGCGGTGCTCAGGGACCGCTGCTCGTGCGCGATTGAGGAGTGGAGCGGGCGCTGCACAGCACTGCCTTTATAACAGAGCTGCTAATTGCTGCTTTCAGCTTTATTACTGCTCTGAGGTACAGGGTCTGGTTTTGTTCCCAGAAATCTGGATTGTCAACTGGCATGCGACAGAAAGGAGGAGAAGGTGGGCACCAGAACTCCCATTCCGTTGTGGCCTCCGCAGCGCTGGGCCGCTGTCCCCAGCTCTGTTTCACAAACCGCGCGATTCAGTACTCACCCACCTTATGGGACAGTCACCAACCTCGCTGGGCTTTGAATCAAAAGCAAAAGAGATTTGCAGGACATTGTACGATCCTTTACTGAAAGCCCAGTAACACAGCAATAGTACATAACAAGGTGATTCATTTCCAGGGGGGTTGAAAGCTTAATAGTACTTTTTATTGATCTTAATCTGAAAATACAGCATAATGGAATAAGTGAACAACTGACATGAAATAAAACACCAGCTTAAGTTTTGATTTCTGGGAGGAAACTTAATTTCATCATGTGTATATTCTGGTGCCCCAGAACATTAACAGTTTTGCTATTTTTGTAAGTACACTCAACAAATGTGGCAATAATTATTGCGCTGTTGTAAGAGCAAGGCAATAACATTGCTGAAGCCTTATGGTTCATTTTGAACAGAACATTGTGAACAGATGCTACAAGATGCACTAAGAGATGTATTTTTCCTATAGGAAGGATGAGGAGAGCATTCTGCCTTAAGATTTTGTACTGGGAGAGAGAGTAGCCATCCAGACCTCAAACAGCTTTTGTTTTTCTACACAAAGGAGTAGGGAATTGCAGAACTAAGATGGATTTTACATGCAATAGTGTTTGCTTAAATTAACATCATTTCTTAAGTCCACATTTTTTCCCAAAGCCAGACATTGCTTCTGCAGCTTGTCCAGTTGCTTTTTCTATACCATCCTGTGCTGTCTTGGAAGCCTTATCAATAGCTGAAAGAGAGGGAAAAATTTTAACAGGTAAGCAAAAAGCTTGAAAAAAATGCAACATAGTTTAGTATTTATGACGGGAAAGGGAGGTGTGAAAGTGCTTCCACTATAAAAATACAGGGATATATCTTGTCGGTGTCCAACGATAAGAAATGAGCTGCCAAAGCTTCCTGCACAGCACCCTGCCAGCTTGGATCATTAATGATTGACCGCAGCTGCTGCCTCAGCAGGCGCGGGGCTGGCTGGGCTTACACCTGGGTGGACTCCTGCCCTCGGGGCTGGAGGAGGCGAGATGCGTCACACGTTTGCTTAATCTTCAGGGAGGAAGAACAAAGTTTTGTCTGCTTTGTTGCCAGAAGTTTTCTCTAAAGGAAGCCGAAATCTGAGCACGAGGCTGAGTGTCGTGCACCAGACACGGCAGCCGGGGACAAGTCGCTGATCACGGATGTCTGCCAGTGAGCACACAGAGCCACCAAGGTGCGGACCCAGATATCCTTTCCCAGGAGTTTTATGAAAGGCCAAAATCGTCACCAAAACCAGGGAACCGTCATCCCGAGCATGCCCATGGGACAGGGGGCAATGGGAGCTGCTGCCGCACACGTGCATTCAGCCGCTCCATCTCCTGTTGATTTGACTGTAATTTCTCATACCTTTCTGGCCGGCATCTGTAATCTGGTTGACTGCATCCTGAGTAGCCTGTCCCAAAGCATTTGCTGTAATTAAGGACACAAAAAGTTCATTTCCATCTGTTCACATATATGCTCGTAAGACTTCCTGATGTCAGCAGGCTTTGCCTGTCGGTGGCAGGTTATGTCCCTGTTTCAGGCGAGGCTGGGGCTGTAGGGTTTGCCCATGGGCACCCTATGAAGTATGGGTGCTGCCAGAGCAGGCTGCTGTGAGATTATCATCAGTGCTTACCGATAGCTGGGCACATAGATGGCAGATAAGAAGATAAC
Source organism: Anseranas semipalmata (assembly GCA_013399115.1). NCBI lineage: Eukaryota > Metazoa > Chordata > Aves > Anseriformes > Anseranatidae > Anseranas > Anseranas semipalmata. Next base: position 106,335 of record VXAA01001019.1, on the reverse strand, counting down.
AAATATAAGGAGGAGATAAAGAAGCAAAGGTTAGCAGTAAGCTTGAATGAGACATTGGGCTGCAAGTTGCTTATTTTGCACTACACTAGCTTTTATTGACTTGTATAGGTTATTATGCTTGGAGATCTTTGGCCATCTCGTGTGCATTGTCCTTGCAGGCAGCTTGGATGTAGTGCCTTTTTCCAAAATGGAAGAAAATGCATTAAACGGAGCAGGACAGGAAAGGGGAGATTTTACAACAATCTAAATAAGCATGCAGAGAAGCAGAAGCTAAAACCATAATGGATCAGCTCCAGAATATAAAGCTTTAAAAGCACAAGATGCTGTGTGAAATATAAGATGTGTGACAGCTTACGAAAGAGTGACAGCCATCTTATCACTTCTGCTAGAAGGTGAAGTGATCCCCCAATGGCAGGAATACATTCCGGATGCAGCGAGGACTGTTTCGTTTTTCATGCCATGTCTCTGGGTCTACTCTACATCTGTTCCCAGATGTGTAGTACTCTTATGTACTCTAACTCCAAAGAATTCAGTGAGGTCACTCGTGTTTCAGCTATACAGCAAAGTGTTTGCAGGCCCTAAACCCAGGACTGTATCTGATACAAATTTTACCCTGCTAGGAACGGTCTGCACACAAACTCTGTAAAGAATATACTATAAAATGCTATAGTAAGCTACACACATAGTGATTTTTTTCATTTAAAGAAGCTATTGTACTTTACATTGCCAAGTTGGTTTCCAGTGCACAGAGCTAATAATAATGTACTCGGTACAAGAGTACTTGGTCCTACAACATGGGAATATTTATGACAGAAACATATACACAGGCTTTTTAAACCCTGCAAAATCTGGTGGTCACTGATGGGTAAGACTACAATAGAAACACATGTATTATTTCTTACAAACAGTCCATTTCAATCAATATAGATATACTGGAAGGCACTGGTATTCAGGCCAAGTAGCAAACGTTAAAGGCAAACTCCAAGTCTTGAAAGGAGAGCAGCTTAAAAAAACTACAGAACATGAAAAAAGACCACATTGAGCAATGTAAATGCTAAATACAAAGCGTTATTACCATTAAAAAGGGCTCCAGTGCTTCACACCCACCAGGTTTGAGATCCGTGTGGGGAGAGCTGAAGAAGAACCCCGCTCAGCAGTGCCTGCACCAGCTCTGCAGGGGCAGCGGCCGTGCCTGTGCTGCGCTGAGGTCCGGGGCCGCCACCTGCTCCAGGTGATGGCCGAAACGTAGCCCCAGGAGCCGAAGGGAAAGGAAAGGAGAAGCCACGCCCTGCCCTCAGCGTGGGCCTGCCTGCAAGCAGGGCAGCAGCTCTTCGTCAGGACCTTTATTGTCCAGTCTCAAATGGCACCTGTTAACTAAAGGTCCAATCAGCTCCGATGCAGCTAGCAGCGTAGCTTCAGATTTTGGTTTGTGTAAGCAAAAGCAGAAACTACCCCCCCCCTGCAAATAGACAATGATATTCTGTCTTTCTTACCAGCATCTTTTGCTGCACCTTCTGCCTGCTCCTTCAGTCCCTGGAAGCTTTTCCCGGACATGGTGGCTCCTGATGTCTTTTAACAGCCCTCTGCTTCAATTGAATTTAACACCTGGCAACGTGCAGCACACTGTGAGGGGTGTCCTGACCCGACTGCTTTTATACGTGTGCCAAGAGACCCACTGGTGCTTTTGGGGATGATTGGTACAATGGGTGGAGTTTGAATTTGAGGAATGAGAGCTGAAAATCTAAACAGAAAAGAGGTTTATTTACCCTTCCCAATGAGAGGGTGTGCCCAGGTGGAGATTTCTGCTTCATTGCATTGTCTTTATTTATGTTTGTTTATTTTTTTTTAAATCAAAACCACAAAAAAAAAAAAAAAAAAAAATCCCGTTCCACCGTAGCAGACAGAGAAAACCACTGAACTAAGCTTCATAAAGAGCTCTGGAAAACTACTACAGCAACAGTACCTGGGCTCGGCCAGCATTCACCCTAGCCAAGCTGGCTTCCTTCTCCTTCCTTCTTTCCTTCCACAAGTGCTATGGTAGAGCTGAACCTCCCGAGGACAGGCTACAGCCCAAATTTCATTTAGGTTTTAGCAGTTTTAATCACAATGCATTTTCTGGTCAGGTGCGATACTTTCTGATGGTGAGAGCTGTAATTTTGCCTGTGTTTTTATAAGAAAATGCAAATTGGCATCTTCCCAGTTGCCTGTTTATGTTGGATTGCAAAAAGCCAGCACTGCTGAAGGCCTTGCCTAGGTTAGGTGGGCAGCTGGTGTCAGCTCTAGCAGTCCTTGGGGAAGAGGAAAAAAGGAGCCAAAAAAACACTATTTACTAGTATGACTTTGTATTACAGATTTTGTGGTACAGCAATATTGTTTAAAATCATTTCCTTGCCTAACATCACTACTTAAATACGAGTTTCTGCCTTCAACCTCTGGCACTTCACAGGTTCCTACCAGCCTTTGAAATTTACGTTCTCTGCCACCGATCCTGCGTACAAAGAAACTCTGTACAAATAAACCGCTGTGCTTGGGCAGAGCTGGGGGTCAAGGGGTTTGCCAGCTTCGAGGGACTCCAGTTCCTCATTACCACTTTCCAGTTTACAAAGCACCCTGGTTCAGATGTTCACGCTCATAGCCACATTCATCTTCCTGAGTAAAGCTTTTTTGTGTGGAAATGGGCACAAGAACAAGATACCATGGATAAACTAGGGTGGGAAGTGACAGCTCTTGTAAGTTCAGTACTTCATTAGTACCCAAGTGAGCAAGAGCAGCAGAAAACAAGCCTAAACACAGACCGCTTCCCTCTGCGGCTTTATTCAGGCTGGCATTGCACAGAGCTCTTTTCAACTTCTGCACCGCTGGCACCGCTCATTTATTATTTCAGACAGCAATCCTCTTTCCTCCAAGACACGTCAATTAGCATTTTAGTTACGCATTCCCATCACATATCTTTCTCAATTCCTTGCCTATTTCTTTTTCCAATCAATTTTCTTACTGGGCTTTGCAAAAACTCTGATAAAAGAGGGGCTCTTGGCAGTTTTTTGACAAAAACACCACCAGAGACCTACTTATCTTTCTTGCTCAGATCTGAGAACCTAGCAACAACAAAGCCATGACAAACAGGCAGATTTCACCAGTTCTCAGCACCCTCAGCCAGATTGCTGCTGCCTCAATTAATTGTGTGTGGAGTTGCGCTACTGAAAGCAAGCAGGAAGTTTTCCAGCAGCCACCAAGCAGGTCGTCACAGCTCCAGACAGGAGACATCCTCCCATCTCATCTGTGCTGCTGGAATTGGAGCTCAAGGGCCCCCCTGGCTCTGGCTGGGGGAGTCTACCTGGAAGGGAGAAAGGGAGTTGGGATAACATTTACAACTGAAGCACGCTTGTACTGAACATTAAACAAGCCCTATGTTGTAACGGTATTTTAGAGGCAGTATAGCAGTATGGCTCCTAGTCTGATGTGATCCTTATCATTAATATAGTCCGTATCATTAATATAATTATCCTGAATACAGTAAATATGTACACAAACCCCAAAACCAAAGGAAGAAAATTACACGTCCCCAGCAAAATGATACAGTAAGTCATTATAATATAATCCAGAGTAGAAGAAATAATCACATGGGACTAATATATACCCTACCACGTAGAAATTCCATGCAATACATACTCTACCATTTCTGCATGGTAGGGTACGAATTAGTCCCATACGGTGGGACCAAAAGGTCTATGTATCAGGTGGCTTGCAGAGTTATGAAGCCACATCAGAAAATTCATGGAATGTATTGCATCATCTTTATTTACTTTGCAAGTTAACATTACTTTTTTAAAGCTTACATGAAGCATTTAGAACTGATGTTAGATATATATTAAAGTGCTCAGAAATAAAAAGGATGATTGACCTGAGCAAAAATGAGGACTTGAATTTCATTTACTCAGGAATTTCCAGCAGTTTATTCCTGTGTTTTCATTTTGTTCTGTTATGAATATTGAGACTGCTAATACAGATTGAATCTATTTCTGGATTCTGTAAAATAAGTATTGCTCTAAAGAATTTAACCTTGGCTTGGCCTCCAAAGGGAGTAACATCACAAGAGAAACTGTTAAAAGCTTTTCCAGAGACCGACTATTTAAGGAATAGCAAAAGTAAAAAGGTAACATTTCTAATTTTAGATCCATGAACTAAGCAAACTAGCCATATGTCTTTACATTAATTCCTGCAGGATACAGGTCACCTGACGTGCATTTCACTGCACATCTCCCCACGCCAGACGTACGTGTACACGTGCATGTTCGCGTTGGCCTTGCCGTGGATTTCTTGCGAGTGTCCTGGAAGTACCAAGCTCACGAGGCATGGGTGGCCACCACTGGCCTCTGCCTGCAACTGCGGCTGCAGTGACCACAAGTGACCACATTTTCAAGAGTGTCAGCTTTTAAATGTGCACACTGAAAATACTGTCTCTGCTTTGGTAAGAGTCAAGCCATCCTGAACATCTGGGTGAAAACATGAGCTTTCTCAATAACTCGTCCTCCTCATTAATCCCAGTCTTTGCTTCGACTCTATTGTATGCTTTCTGATAGTCTGTCACCATTGTCAGAGATGATCCATCCTTCACCTGATGGACCTGACCAGCAGCTACTGTGGGATCGTTCGTTTTGCTGTTGTCAGCTCTCAACCGTGCTGTCTCAGGAAAAGAAAACCTAGGGGTGGGGCAGGGTGTTATAAAGTAATTTGAAAGCTGAATGCCAGCACACTGCAGTGCTTGTGTCTTGATTTCTCCATGGCATTGCTCCAGCCTCTAAGTGCATCTACAGATTTTTACTCCTCTTCCTCAGTGGGTTTCCTGGTCTGGGGTTGCATCATTCAGTGTGTCCTAAGGTCAAATCGAACCGCCCGCAGGTGGAAAGTTAGTTTGGACTTTTGCCCCATTCAGTCCCTAGTATTTGCTGAGACTGCAGACACCGGTTAACGTCAGCTGTGGCACCACGCTGTGCAGGCAGAGCCACATGCTGAGGTTCCCCTAACATTTCAGGCTATTCTAAAAGTTACTGTATGTGGGTGCATCACTTACATGGTTTGGCCGGAGCTGAGATGTGGAAAAGCATCGCCACTGACAGCAGCACAGCTGCTCACCTCCAGTGTGCAACCTGTCCCACCGAAACGCTCCTTGCCTGGCTCCTCAAACTTCTCTGTATCTGCACCTTCTCAGTCTGATGCCCCATCAGCATGGCCTTTGATGAGCTGCAGGTTATTTCATTTCAGAGGGGAGGAAAAAACAAACAAACAAACAAACAAACAAACAAAAATAACTGATTCCTTAAGCTCTAGGAGGGCTCCACGAGCCATGGCTCTGTCTGGAGCTAGCTGGCACCTTTGGATGTGCAGCCCAACTAGCTCTGAGTCACTCTGAAAGCCAAACATAAGGCACGGCAGGGAAATCAGGAATTACTCCGATTTCCTTTCTTTTCCTACCTCTTCCACTGCAGGACACATTTCTGAACACCCTCTCATATATCAGTAACATGAGCCTTTCTGTTTGTGTTACCCAATAGGGGTGAGAGGTACTTGATCACAGCTGGAGCTCATGTTCTACACATGAAAATGGTCAGACAGGGTTAATTAAGTGGGAAGTGTTGACATTTATTTGTTTTTTATTCAATTATAGTTTTACCAGGGTTGGGGCTTATAGGCAGATAGAGTTTCCAACAGCAAGGTAAACGCAATGACGCATCAGGGCTAGAAAGCTTTGCACAAATTGCTCCTGAAGCTAACAAAGTGCGTGACATTCAACATTTGCTAGAAGAGCCCGACACTAGGGTGGACAGGACATGATGATCACCTTAAGAAATAGAACTGTTTGCTGACAAAAAAGATGTAATTATGCTAAGTCATGTGTTACTCATTTAAAAGATCAAGCTAAAGCTGTTCTAATTAAGCAAAATTAGCCCTCCAGTTCAAATGTAGAAATACAGTTCTGGGAGGAAAGTAGGTCTGACTGAGTCCTAGCTTGCAGGGGTAGTAATGTCCCTCAGAAACCGCCAGTCAGCTCTGCTTCAGACATGAGGTAAAAATAAGGCCGCCAAGCCCCGGGCAAGAGCAGCGGGGACGGGCGCTGGCCCTGCTGCACCGCAGCGGGATTCAGTTCACAGCTGGTGCGAGAGCGGTGCCACGCGGACAAGGCCCACCTAGGTGATTTACAGCACCAGATGTGCAAAAGAAACTCTTGGTCCCCGGCTCACGACCCCTCAGCAGAAGCCTGCTTTTGCCTCGTGTTTGCCTATGTCAGTGCTCATCTGGGGCAGCGGGGCGGCCGGCATTTCCCTCGGGCTCTGTCATGGGATGCTGTCTGACGCATCTCCTTCACGCTCGCGTTTTTCAGTTTCTTTCCATCACCTCTAGTTACGTTTGCGTGAATACTCATTAAAAGCACAGGCTTCCTTTCTGCACAGTGAACACAGAGCTTTAGGAAGCATTCAGGTATTTACGCGATAGCCGAGCAGTGCTTTTAGGACTACAATTCAAGATACAGGTGTGTGGACATCAGTTAAATCATTTCCTTCCCACAGGAAAAACAATGCTACAGCGTCCACAAGTGGCGTGCTGTAAGCTTCTCCCGCACGCAGTTACAGAGCTCGCTGCTGCAGACCAGTGCATCTGCACGCCTCACTTCGCTATTCCAATTCTCCCGTTTTTAACTTGTTCTGAACCAGGGCAAAGCCTGCAAGAGACAACAGGCGTGCGGGGAGTGGCTCTCTCCTTGCTTTGAATTACAGTCCGGCTCAGCCGATGCATGCTCCAGCCTTCCCCCTGTGCTGGAGCCAGCAAGGGTGCTCAGCTCCCCCTTCCTCCTGCGTGGCATCACTGTAAAGCAAAGCTCCGGAGCAGGGGCTTTATTTTCCTGCCTCTCTCCAGGGAGCACTAGGAATAGCTGCTAGCTTCCCGCTGCTGGGCATCAGCATCACGACCTCTTACACCCTCTTACCTTTGTTATTCTAATTGACAAGTTCTGTGGATGTTTTGCAGAGCATGCATGCACATTTCAGATATAACCCCCTTTGAGGGACCTTGTTATCTCTGCTAGTGCTCTTTTGTTTTCTGCCCTTGTAGAGATCAAACATCCATTCTGGATGGAAATCTGGCACTCTTTGCAAGGCAGAGCTTTATACATAGTGTTAATGAGTGAGAGAGGCTGGTATCTCGCTTGTTACACCCCTTCATGGTAAAGCAAGTCCCTCCTGCAAGGCCTTCAGTAGTTATCATTATGCACCTTAATGAAGGTCAGTAGTCTGATTTTGAAGCAGCCTAAATCTGCAGTTTACACTGGCTTCTCTTGAATCCAGGGATGCTCTGCCTGCTGGTGAATAAAAGACACCCCTTTTAGATCCACACATACTGATGTGTTTTAAAATCATTCGTCAATATTTACAGTAACAAATTTGTAACATTTTTCAGTTCTCTGCACTTGTGAATGCTGAAGGTCTCTGCTGCCCTCACCCAGCAGCTTATCCGCGGGCTGGCTGGCTGTTGTGACTGACAGCAGCCCACATGTTCTCATCACACTAATAATTCTCCTCTGACATCTGTTACCAGACTCATTTCACAGTAATCCCTCCTGCCTGTGCCAGCAGTAACGCGGTTTAGATCTCACAGGCTCGTGTCCATCACACCTCTTTAATTACACACTGGCTGTTCGTTGCACCCAGAAGACACCAGGATAGGGCTTTCAAGCTCTGGTGTGCACAGGGTAAACAGCAAAGAACAAATGCCAGCTAAGCTCAACATGACTTTCACACTCCTTTATAAAGCATCCTTTTTTTTCCAATTTCCCTCACGTACAATCTCTTAAACACAAGGGTATGCTTAAAAAAAACATAAAGTCTGTATTTACTTAACTTTATTTACTTAAAAAGTGAAAGCCTTTATTTTTCAACCCTGAGAGACAGAATGCTGGCCTACCTACACCGCTGACTTCAGAAATACAAGTTTTCATTATTGCCCATCATTTATGTCATGGTCTAAGGCCCTCATGGTCCAGAGGTGCTGGTATTTTAATGGCACACTTGTACAGGAAGAGATCCTCCGTTTGGAAGGACCGACATGTAAACTGTGCAAATAAAGCCAACAAAACAAAAACTTGTTCAAACACTCGTTTATTAGTTAAAAATAAATAAATAAATAAATTCCACAATACCTAGAGATCCCAAGTGCCAGTGCAGGTGGACATGAGCCATGGATCAGTGAGCCCCACCAAAACAAACCGGAGCACCAGAACACGCAAAGCTGGGGGTCAGGAAGCCACAAAGGACATGGAGGGGGGGACACCCCTGGTAAAGTGTCACATTTTCCTTACTATCGGTAGCCTGACTTACATTGTATATTAAGGTTGGTTTATGAGGCAAACGAAAGACTACAGTGCTGAATGCAGTTAGTCTGTGGATGGCAGGACTTCCCTGTTGCAGTGTCAGCTAGTATTTCCTTGTATTCCCTCTTTTGAGCTAGAAGTCCCTAAGTTGATTAATTGCCTTCATTTTCACCCTGCCAGAGAAGTAAGAGAGGAAAACAGTTACATAGTTTCACATGGAAAACATATATAAACAAATCTAGGAGAAAAATTCACACTGGTAGTCACCGTACAAAAAAAACTAGACAACTACAAAACAATAAGGACTGCATGTGGTGCCAAAAACAAGTGAATTATCCCTTCCCTCTGAGGACCAGACAGGCTCCTGCTGTAACTCAGACCCCCGGTGAAGCATGCTCTGGGTGCAGAGTACTGCGGGGCAGCCAAGGGTCCTTGGACTGAGGCTGTAAAGGAAATACCCCTTGGGGAGCATTGGTCTGTCTTGGGCAACATGAGCTGGAATTGACCCCAAGACTGATGTTTGGCTTAAAAGGGCATTGCAGCAAGAGTAGGTGAAAAAAATAAAGGAAATAATTTAAATGTGGAAGAATCTAACTTGTGTTAGCTCTTCTAAAGTCTGGTTGAGACCAGGGAAAAGCTCTTCCGTGCAATGATAAAACCATAGGAAACCGTTAGCTATTAGGTGTGTATTTACACTCCAAAATAAGCCCAAATCAAGCAGCAGTTGACAACCTGACAAATCCATTGCTCATGGCAACCTCTCAGTCCTGAAAAAGGAAGCGGCAAAACCGAGAACCTCCGAGCTCACCTTTTGTCCAATAACTCATGAAAAAGGGAACGCTCCACGTCAAAAGCGCGCTGGGGACAAGCACCGCCGCAGAGGACAACCCCGCGGCGGGGGGATGGCCGGGAAGCGGGGCCGGGGCATCGCCTTACCTCTCCGCTGCCTTCTGCGCTCCCCGCTGCGGCCGCCTCCCCCGTGGTCCCCGGCTGCTGCGGTACGGCCAGGTCCTCCTGCCAAGCCACAAGGGAGAAGTTTGGCCTCGGCAGCGCCGGCACGGTCATCGCCCTCGGCTTGGGCTGACTGCGCGGAGCGGATCCGAGCAGCACGCACGCAACTAAAGCACCGGGGTTAGCGTGCGGTAAGCACTGCTCCGAATCAGTTTTTGGTGCAGCTTATTAGAGCAGATAGCTATGAAAAAGCAATTTGATTTCTCATAGCCTGTTTTAGGTTCTTTTTCATACGGAAAATCAGTTCTCGTTCTTAAGTTTTCTTTTGTGTCACTGAGATCTAAGGCAATTTTGACCCTTTTGGTTTGAAGAAACTTGGGAGAAACAAACAAACCTACCTGGAGTAAGATCATGCTCAGCCTTTCCCCACATTATCTCATTTACCCTAAGCAATGGTTGCACAGACAACAACTAATTTCAAATGTAGAAGTATTGCGATGCCATTAATGCCACTCCTCAGATAAAATTTCATTATCAAAGGACAAGTTTTCCTTTATGTTTGAAATCCAAGCATTTTCATAAGCAATTTTTAGCTACTTCCCACATATTTCAGCTAACTTCCTATTCAAAGAAAAAGAGAAAAGATGTATTATTACCAGGCAATTACTTTAAATGTGATTTTTCCCACATGAGAAGCAAAGACAAATCCTGAACATGGTGGATGTGCACAGCAGATACACAGAAAGCAGAAATGCACTTCTATGCAATTGGCATAGGTCATGAGCAAGAGCAGGAGGAAGCAGAAAGAACAGGACCTCTATGGAACAGCCCCAGATCCCTGGGGAACAAATTAAAAAGCTTCCCTGGAGTCTGACTCTACATCTGGGAGTGTTTTCCTGCTTTTTAGGGCTGAACCTGGATGAAAACGCTATTAGATACCCTTCACTTTGATGTGTGTCCTTATGTTCCTGTCCAATCACAGCTACTCTCATCAGTAGGAGACCAACACTGCTGCTTTTAGTACTGAATTAGGAAAGAAGATGTGATGTGAAATGAAAAGGAAGAAAAAATGCAGATATTTCACAGTTACATGAGTATTAGGTAGATCCCTGAAAATTTAAGCTGGAAATTGGACTTCAGATTCATTGTTAGCAGGAAGGGGAACTGGGAAATGGAAGCACTGCAGTGTGCTTGTCCTGCTATAGGCTGCCTGCTGCCATGCGAGCGCCTGTAAGAGACCGATCCACCATATATATATCGCCAGCATCGGTCTGGCCTGCGCTAAGTGAGCCCAGGAGCTCCAATGCCATCGAATTGTGCATGTGATGGAGTTCAATATCCCAACGCAGCAGGGCGCTGAGGCTGCTGGGGAGATGCCACAGCTCTGCTGGGGTCACTTAGCCATAGCCTTTCCCAAATGAGTAAAGTAAATAGAGGCTGATCCAGCCTCAGGATCCAGGCTGGGGCTTTAAACACTTCACATCACATAAGGCTATGTAAGAAAGGCTTATAACTTCACAGCACACACCAAGCCAAAGCGGGACAGGGAGCCCGCCCGGCTGAACGCCTGGAGGAGCGCAGCACCTCCCGGGTGTCCAAAGGCAGCGGCCACCTGCTCCTCTCGTTGGAGGGAGCTCGGCTCCGACAGACCTACGGACAGCTGCATCCCCTCCGCTCCCCACACTTGGGGAGCCCCGTCTGAGAGCGAGGGGTGCACTGCCGACCCCCTGTTCGGCTGCTGCGCCGCTTGTTGTGTCCCTTAAGTCGCGCGCTCTGCCGAGGCTGAGTTGCAGAAGGGTAAAGTGACTCATCCCGCTATTTATAGAAAGGGAAGCAACCATGCTTTCTGAGAGCTTTCCTGAGCGGTGGCGGCAGGAACCAGCACAATGACAGGATGAAGAGGTGTCAGTCTGTGTTAAGGATTTCTCCTCGCAGCCTTTTTCTCACACGCTCCCCGCCCTGCCCAGAATAGCCAGCGCGAGAGGAGGATCGGCTGCATTCTTCGGCCGGGTGTTAGCTGGCCGGGGATTTCGGTGACTAGTGGGTAAAACAGTACACGTGCAGGGGCACCGCGTGATGTAAGGGTCACCGCTATGGATGAGGAGCCAGAAATTCACAGGTGCCAACCCCAGCTATAACAGCAGCTCGCAGTGTGATGCTGGGCAGGAAAGCACCGGTGAAAATCCATCCTCTCGTGAAGGACAGCAAGAACTTTGCCATTCCTGTCAGCGTTTGTCCTCTAATTAAAATGAATAACATGTTCTAAGGGAAAGGCATGTTGCAACCATGACATATGTCAACGCTTCTCCTGTTCTTAACTGGCAAGCAGATAATTCTTTTTTTCCCTCAGAAATATAGAAAAAATTATTTAAAATGGAAAAAAAAAAGAAAAAATTATTGAGATTGTTATGGGCTGTTTTCTTCTGCTTTTGGGGGGGGCAGGTGTTGAATCTTTTCGAGAGAAGAGAGATAGTGGTTTAACATAATAGTTAAGTGAAACGAAACCTTAGGATTCATTACAAGAACGCTACACAAGATTTTATATCTATATGCACACAGAATATATACACTATAGAAGATTTTTGTATATAATCTCTCACAAAGGTTATGAAACATGGTTATCTGTTCAGATATCAATAATGAAAAACTGAAAAAATTAGGACCTACCATTTCTAAAAGCTCCTGCACAGTTGCATATGCATATGTCTCTCTGTTCATACATGAAATGGAATTTGTATGTTTATTCATATTATGCTTTAGGCCAGTTTTTTTTTTTTTTTTTTTTTTTTTTTACTTCCCCAAAAATTCTGAGATAAACGGGGAGATAATCCTGATAAAGATAATCTAACAGAGAAAGCATGCAGAATCTAAACGCTGAAGGGCTTCCTGGGGCTGCTTGTACAAATAATACCTCTTTATTGTATTTAAAGTATTATCCCGCAGGATGGCCGAGGCGCAGCCTTTAGGCAGGGGACACGCATGCTGAGCCTCGTGGAGTTTAAAGCCTCACCAGTGCCACCGACCCCCCGTTCTGCACACAACAGCTGTACGCCCGGATGCACAGATGAGAACAAGAGCACAGGCTGCATGCAGAGCAGCCCCGTCCGTTCCTGCCTTTAATGCCTCTGGTGCAACCGTCTTCACACGAACAGAATTAAGGCCCTGTACGTGCACCATTCCTATTCAGGATGCACAGTGGTTACGAAAGCTGCGGGCTCGGGCGCTGGCAGGGCACACGTTCGCCGGACCCAGCCCAGGGAGGAGTGACGGGACCACGAACGCGCCCAGTGCTTGCACGGAACTGCCGCCTGCCAAAATCGTCCGAGGAGCAAGGCAGAAAACGATCAAAACCGATTTAGCGTGGCAGAGCCATGAGGTGACAACTAAACCACATGAAAATGGACAGGACAAATAGATGTAAAGGGGAGATCGAGGTGGAGGGAGAACCGTGGGGAAGCATTAGCTGCCGGGGAAATCCCTACCATCCCCAGGGACATTTAGCGTGCACGTGTGAGCCTGTGCGTTTAAGCACACGTGCTTGTTCCTGGCCATGCAATGTCTGCAATGCAGCAAACTTTGTGCTGTGTCATGCAGACAAATAATTAATCCTCTTCTCAGACGGGGATATTTAATGGGCGGTTATCTCGCTGAAATCCCTCACTGTCTGCTGCAGGGACTGAGACGGGTGCAGAGCCACAGGCAAAACCCGTTATTGATGGGTCTTGTTCCTTTACAAATCAGAAAAAATGCGGAGGGTTCATAATCTTTTAACTTACGTATTTTTTTAAAAAACTCCTCCCACACAGCCGGTCCTTTCACATACTCAGTTAGCAGTGACCAGGGCAGTGACAAAGCTCTACCGCGCCGTGCCGTGCCCGGGCACCTTGGGCACGCGTCCCCTGCTCCCGTAAGCCAGACTCACTATTTGTTGCACCCGTGCCACTCAGCGGCCCTGTGGCCGCAGCCTGAGCAAAACATCTTTAGAGTTCTCTCCTCCTTGCCAGTACGTGTCTGTCACTGGCACCAGCTGTCAAACGCGCAGATGAAATGTCAACAAGCCACCCGTAACTGATACGAATACCAGGAACGTGCCTCCTCAGCGTCCTGGCTCCCCAGCTCCCAGCGGTCCTGCAGCATGCTCAGTGCCCACCGCCTACCCACGCAGACCCCTCACGTGCAGCCGCCTCGCTATAACGGCAGCAGGGAGCAGCACTGGGGACAGCTGAAAACAGAAATAAGACTTCATCAGCTGCTCTTTGCAGTAGGAAAGAAGGACCGGCTGGGGCACGAACAAGACTTGGGACTGGATGCATCAGCTATCTCAAACTTCAGGGCTGGAATGCTTGTCTATAATTTCAGGATTGCAAGGTTTTCACAGTGCGTATTTAATTTTTAATCATCTAATTGCTATAGCTTTTCTTTCTTAGTGCATCTCCAGCGGGTCTCTCAAACACATTACAGTGCCTGGTGGTGCTATTGGCAGCCTCTGGCTATATTTCCATTAGCAAATTGAGCAGCACAGTAGGCGCAGACCTGGAGAGAAAGCAGCTGGTACGAGAGCCCAGCACAACCCTTCTCCTCCTTCCAGGCCTTCTCCCCGAGCAGCTCTGGCTCCACGGCCAGCAGCCTGCTAGCCACTGGGATGTGCTTGGAGCCCGATCTCACTTGGGGTACCACCCGCGGGGTACCTTGCTGGTGCAGCTGGAGTGTGGGGAGCGAGGGTGACTAGAAGATTGGCCCTCGATCTAAAACTACAACACCAGAGTAGATGGCCCCTCTCTTTCACAGAAACAAATGTTTTTTTTCCTGAATTTATTTCTCCTGTGACTTGTTTGGTTGGCTTTGCTCCCCCTGTTTTCATCCTGCTGCCCACCTCTGCTGTTTGGCATGACACCCTGATGTTGTATCTAAAGCAGTTTCCTGGCTCCCTCCCGTAGGCTGCCCTTTGGCATGTGACACATCCCACATTTTTTTCCTCTTGATCAGTCCCCATTTTAACTCTAAGCAGGCGGGTATCGACAGAAGGTGCCAAAATGACAGTTCAGACGCTTAATCCTTTAACACTGTGGAAAACTCGTCTATTGCTGCTCAGCCCGGGCCAGACACACAGACAGCTCACCATCTGCACAACGGATCCATGCCGTCAGCAAATTCTTACCTCTCCTGGGTCAACTGCCCTTGTGCTTGGTCACTCGAAAGGTACAGGAGGGTGGCCTTCCCCACCTCTGAGGGATCACTGCTTGCACTCCTACAGCCTAGCTGCCAGTCCCTGGCGCAACGGAGATTAACCTTATCCCACGGGCTTAGCAGATCTTCTGTATCTGCCCTTTCTACGTGTTCCCTGGGGGACGTTTTGCATCACTCGTAGCTGCTGTTCTCCTCTTTTGTTAGGCTATTCTCTCAGGATTTACATTTTGTGTAGAAGTTTTGTTTCACATCACAATGTGTTTACTTTTAGGTCAGGAAATTCATCAGCCAAGGTCTGAACAATTAAACCAATTTTGGCCGGCTCTGCTTTGATTCTGGGTTTGGGTGTTTTGTGACTAATCTGGCCCACGTCACTAGCAATGCCATTGACTACAGCTCTCGAAAGAGGGGAAAAGCAAGCGGGCTTACCAACGAGCTGCCAACCGTGACACTCCTGAACAGCCCCGTGTACAAATGGTTGCTGCTCGTCACCCCACGGGGGAGGCGTCCCATCTAATGATCAACTTGGCCTTCACTTAAGGAGCTGTTCTGCTCCTTCACACGCCCCTCCATCCCAGTGCCTGAACCAGCTCAGTTTGTCAAAGTAGCTTTGAGGACAGAAGACGCCTTGCTTGAACCTGGCTCAACTGACGCACGCGTTGGGTCCCACGGCCCGTATCAGCGAGCACCTCGCTGCTGTGAAAACGAGCACAAAGCAGAAAGCGAGGGCAGAGCCCCTGCCCCTGCCCGGGTGGGCAGCGGGGACATTGCCCGCCCGCTGCTGCGAGCGCACACCAGGTGCCCTCTGCTTCCTCTCTCGGCACGTCCCAGAGCTTTGGCTCCGGCCAGCCTTCCCGCCACAGCCCGGGCCTATTTCTACTCGAGCACCTGAAATACCAGTCTCTTATATTTCCGAGAAAACAGGGAGCCGGGCTCTCGACAGGAGTGCTCGCTGCCAGGACAAGAGGCAACAGGCAGAAGCGGGTTAGCACGCCTGTCTGAACACAAGAAAACACTTCAGCTATGAGGGTGGTCAAACGCTGTCACAGGTGGCCCAGACAGGTTGTGGAGTCTCCACGTGGAGATATTCAAAACCTGATGGGACACAGTCCTGGGCATCCTGCTCTCATCGACCTCACGGGGCTCAGACTGGGTGATCTCCAGAGGTCCCTTCCAAACTAAGCGATTCCGTGATTGTATTATTATTACATAATGCTTAATATAAGCATTATATAATAATGGATATTGTTGAAAACCTTTCATTGAATAGGTGAAACCATCAACTGCAAACATTTGCAGGTATTTTAAGCATAATCCAAAGAAGACTCTTCCATCCTGCAGGCCACGCAAGACACAACCATACCTTTTTTACAACTCCTGTAGTGGCCACAATGGTCTCTGCTCCTTCTACCGTCTTGTTCGCCACTGTGTTCACGCTGGCTACTACAGCTTCTCCCACCACGTTGGCCTGCTCCTTGGTCTTCTCAGCAACTGGGATTTCAACAACAACAAAAGTCAGTGAGCGAGGCACTGTCAAAAGGCTGCCAAATTAGCTGGGGCAATAAAATGCTTGCATCAAGATAAGGGAAGGAATCAGCCCTGGTACAGACCTTATTTGGATTTTTTTATATGAGAGATGTCTGAATTTAGAGTGTGTATGCGAGGGCTTTGTCTCACCCAAAATGCTGCTCAGGAGAATGCAGGCGCTAAAGCCTGTCAGTCTTCATGGGCGACTGGAGACTGAAAAATTCACTGTAAGATGCTAAGAGATAATCAAGCAAATAAAGTATTTTAGATTTCAGACTGTGTATGACCTCTTCTCCAGGTACCTTCTATTTGTCTGTTCTGTTTAATGTAATTCAGCTGGGTAGGAAACAGTAAGTCAGTCATGAAATTCTCCGCGAAAGGGATCCGTTCATCTCTTTTCAAGGCAGTCCAGACGATTCACTGCCTTGGAGCTTGCGGCTCCCAGAAAGATCCCTGAGGGTCCCTGACTCTGTGTCTGCCAGGAGACCACCAGAGGCCGTGGCTGTGCCCCAGCAGGAACTGATGCATGCTGCACAGCACGCTTGCCTTTGTGAAATGTTGAAACTGCTGAGAATCAGCCGAGTCAGCCAAGTGACATTTGTTAGATGTTTTTGACCTGCTCTGCTGATTAAATATTTTCTCCCATCCACGTGCACTGCAAATGCCAGACCCTGAACCATTGCTCCTGGCAAGCACCCTCCATTCATCGAATGGAAGGTCACGCAGATCGATGGTGTTCCCCAGAGACCTTCCCTTTGGCCTTATCAAGGGCTACAACAACACGCTACAGATTTCCACATCTCCCTCAGGGCTGTGCTCTTACCTGAGGTCACGCTTTGCACTACGCCTTCCTTGGTTTTGGTACCTGTGAAAGGAAACAAATGGTCCATCAGCATTATCTAGGGAGAACCCTCTGGTGTCCGGACATGGGTGGGTTTCTGGCCTCACGAGGCGCAGCGCGGAGGCACAGCCTGCAGGAGGGACCGGCTTCCTTCCCCGGCGAAGTCAGCGGGTACTGCAGCGTGGGCAGATGGGCAACTTCCACCGCTTGAGAGACCTGAGAAATCTTCATGCTGACAAGCTCAAGTATGAAAAAACTGTCCGTGGCACACTTCCAAATGAAAAGAACAGCTGAGTGGAGGTAAATCAACGTTAGGCTAAGTGCAAAAACAAACATATACTAAGTGACTGGCAAAATCTCGCTTATTTCACTCTTTCACATAACATGGAATTACATCTGTGACTCTCTTGCCTTTCAGCAGGGTATTGGGCTGCAGTGGTGATTTAAAGCTTCATCCTATACTCCTAATAGACCGTCTGGAGAAACTCGAGGCTGATTTACAGAACAACCACCCACCTACCACGTACCTACTGACTGGATTCCTGCTTCGGTGCCTCAGTCCAGCCTGCTCATAGCAATGAACAGAATGCAGATGTTTGTATGTACAATTATGAATACACAACACATACATGGCTACATTGTAATTTATCTCGCTGTTGTCAAGGCAGAAAAGCTAACAGGATGTGAGGCGTTCAGTTTACAACAGAAGTAGCCCTTAAGGAATAACTGATCTCCGCAGCTTTCCTCCAGGCATGAAATGACCTGCTGTACATCCCTTCTGCTTGCATACTGCAGCGCGTATGTGATGTGAAATCACACAGTAGATGGGCAGCCCCCACAATAACCAGATCTTGTTTCACATTTGGAAACAAAAAAACAAAAAATGAAAAAACAAAAAAACAAAACAAAAAACAAAACAACAAAAAAGGACCAAATCTCTCTGTTGGATGTTGAATAAACGCACGCCCAAAGGTTCCACTGGCTCCGTTGTGCTGCACTTTGTAAGTCATCTGCACCTATGCAGGCTCCTTTCAAGTTTTCCATACCAATACAACAAAAAGGTTTTTATGGCCAGGTTTCAGAGCAATAGAAATACAGAATGAGTCAGACCTTTAACTCCACTGGTACTGGAGCATCCCCGGGCGTGGTGGGAGAAGTCAGCCACGAGCCACACCTCGTTCCCATTAACAGCCTGAAAAGCAAAACAGGTGCAGGGCCCTGATAACAACAGATTGAGCCCAGTTCTACCCTGCCTGCTTGATATGGGTTATGTATTATTAAACGTAATTCTCAATTGTTGATTTATTTTGGTGGCTGCAATGGTTGCCTAGGGTAGAACAAAGCTGTCCTGCTACAATGTGCCCTGAACTTTTCACTCCACCCTCCCAAACTGTGTTAAAACTGGAGAGATGAAATGTTCACTTCATACTTGTTCCTGCTGTAAACTGCATCTACTAGTGATGCAGATGACATGCATGCACTGCTGTAATCTGGATTTAAAAATGATGCGTATGATAGACTAATGGGTGCAGAAGCACAGTAGTGAGCAGAGCAGCTGCGTGTCGCATTTATGCCCTGAATGTAAGCTCCTGAATGGGCCAAGTGCACAAAGTTCAATTCAGATGCAGTCCTGCTTCATTCCCCCCCTCCTCCCAGTGCCATCCAGCAGTCCGACCAGCTCCAGTAACACACGGCCACAACATGGACCTGAGTACAGACACAGAAGTCCAAGCTTAGCCCTTCTTTCTCGGTCAAAGAGCAGTACTTAGCTAAGCCAAGTATGTAATTTGCTGTCCTGGCCTTGTGCATGTTTTAGCTTTGCAGTAAACGTACTGAGACAAGAGCTGCACCTCTGTGTATTTATTTACACGGCTTTTGATTTAAGACAACACCTGGGCTGGATTCTTTTGCAGGGGGCTGGGCAGGTAGCACTGTTTGTGATGGAGAATCCAATCCAGAAAGGAGGGAACACATTTCGGGACAGGAGCAGCAGGATGTGCCCCTGCCTGCAGCTGGGGGGGGGCTGTCCGCGGCTCTCTAAAACCGCACCCAGTGACTCAGCCTCCAGGCTCCGTGCGCTCTGCATGAAAACCGACCTTCCGCTGCATGCCCTTGCCAGCGCCCACGTCTGTTGAATCAGAAAGTGATCACCTGATGCTCAATCTCATTTCACTCATTAGTCCTTGCCCGCGGCTGGTGCACACAGAATTAAGAGTTCATGCATCCTGCCCCTTCTGCAAAAGGAGCATCTGAGCGCCGCGAGGCATCCCTGAGTGCTGCGGTGCTGCAAGCGTGGGGGGACGGGGCTGGGGCACAAGGGCAAGCCCCGTGCAGCAGCCTCTGGGTTCTGGCAAAGCAGAGGTACCTCCTTAGGTGAGGCTTCCTGAATTACAATAAGAAATAGCACTAATGACTTTTTATACTCATTCCTCTGCAGCTACGCACAGACTCCGTTAATTAGTTTTGGTACCACTTATCCCCCTGTTTTAACTGCCTGGCGAGGTGGCGCAGCTCGGGGGCTGCAGAGGCGGCAGCAGGGCCCGGCGGGTGCCTCGCAGCGAGCGTTTTGCTCTGGTGGCTGCATCGCAACCTGCTGGGACGCGGCTCTGCCAGGGAGGAGTGGTGCAGGTCCCCGGTTCACCCTCCGTGCGGCACGGGGCGAGAAGAGGCGGCGCGCACAACGTACCCATCGCTACTTGTAATGGGTATACCCGGCCTCTGCCTTCTCTGCGCATTTAAAAACCAGACCTGTGAGCTCATCAGCATCCAGCCTTCACTTCTCATGTCTGTGAAGAACCAAGCACGGAGCGTTGTCCAGAGCATGACAGGGCAGAATTGGTGGTATACCAAAAACACCTCACTTCATCTCTACCTTGATCCTCACTTGATCCTCACTCAGTGATTTGGGTTTTAAGGCTTTTAGAAAACATTACTGAAGAGGCTGGAATCTCATGAGCAGACTGTACTTCGCCCCATGGCTGTGTATAAATGAAAAACAGGTCAGAGTAGGGAGTCATAAAACACCACCAAAAGGAAATGCGAGGAATTAGGTATAGAAGTTCAGAAGAATCCTTTCTGACATTTCAGACTGGGTGACAGCAGAAGCAGTAGGGATGCCACAGTTTGACACCTAGATGTGACGTTTCACTGGCTGCTGTTTCAATTACTGTGGTTGGTTTAATTATTTACAAGGATGCTGTTTACCTTCTTTCTTGTGAGTCAGCTTTAAACTGAAATGTGAACAGTTATGTATGTTCATTTACAGCATACCGATAGCTGAGTGTTTAAAAATTCAGGATGAAGACATTATCGGATCTGCTGCACACAGAATTTGTATTTCATTTCTAAATTATATATATATATATAAATATATATATATATGTATGTATGTATAGCTATTGTCATTATAGCTGTTTTAATACAGTAGCTACAGAGCTGTGGATATTGCAGCATGATAGCAGGAGGAGCCTGCATATAAACTTTCCCACTAAAAAACCCCGTCTCCCACATCCAGCAGACGTAAAAGCTGTACAAGGTGCAGCAATCAGCACCAGGGTAATCAGTCTTGGGAACTGAGGCCCTTGCAGATTTTATAGTACCTGGAGTATCTGGCCATCCAACCATGTAATCGTGTGCACCAGATAGTGCAGGAACTGGGTACCAGGGGTGACCTTGAGCTGGGAGGTTCAGTCGAGAGATTTCTGGGCAGGGCAGAGGACGCACCATTTCTCACAACCTTTCCTTTGTGCGCAATGAATTTGGGTGTCTCTCGTAAAGCGAGATGAACGCGTACACAGGGACTGAATCGGGCTGGTGAACAAGGGAGGGATTTCGGGATCAAAGGGCACGCTCCCCCAGCTGCTGATGCTGCCGGCTGCTCTTGGGGACCGGCCAGTGTGCGCCTTGCAGCCTGGAGGTGCTCGGAAGCCGAGTGACGCCCTGGCAGCAGCTGGTGAGCAGCCAGCACAGACCCGCCTCTGGGGCACGCACCGCTCAGCACCGCGCTGCTGCTGCCTCCCCTGCGGCAGTGGCAGCTCCTATCCTGATTTCCAGTTGGGGAAACTGAGGCACGGGATGGATGCAGCATCCCAGGCTTACACAGCTCTGTGCCAGGGCTGCGGGCATCACCCAGACCTCCTGACATTCACTCCTAAGCTCCAACCACAGAATAATTTTCCCAGACCTCAGAGACAATCTACGTGGCAGTTCATGCTCAAATGTGGATCAAAAGCAGCTCTCTCTTACCTACGTACATCACACCTTCTTTAGTCTTCTCTGCAGCCTCCGTCACTCCCTGCTTGGTCTTTTCTGCAGCAGCCACCACACCTTCTTTAGCAATGGAGAAACCTTTCTTAAAGACATCCATCCTTTTTGCTTGTTTGGGTATTACCTGGGCGATCCGAGGGAGGGGCAGTAGCAAGCAGCACCTCGAGAGGGGGACTGCAGTCTGCAACCCTGCCCTTGCTGGGTGCTCGCCTTCCCTGCCAGTCTCTGTCTTTGCTCTTACTCCTCTGCTGGATGAGGACGGTGTGGCAAACCTCGCAGCCTTTGCCGGCTCTTATTGATGAAGTGCACTGCAGAGTAGCCAATGCCTGTGAACAGCTGATACTGAAATATTAATGATATGGATCTGCTTGGTAAGATTTAAGAAGGGAGGGGGAGAGGAGGAAGACAGAGGTACGCAAGGGACTTTCTGGAAATTTTCCAGATAGCTAAAGCTTTTAAAATACGCTGCAGTGCTCTCACTCGAAGATGCTCTCAAGCAAAGAGGGAGATGTTTTATCTAAAGAGCTGAGTTCCTAAAAGTGTCTCTGCCCGGGGCTGCAGCGAGAGGCAAGCACGAGCTCTTGCGGGTTCCCAGGAGGTAGAAAACATATAAAGTGCTCGCAACAAACCCAGCAGGGTCAGATCTCTTGGTCTGGCCATTACCAGAATCCATCCTGCACAAAACAGTAACAAGAACGTTATTTCTAGTAAACGCTGACAGAAAAGGGGAACCAGCTAAAGCTTGGTGCCCCAGGAAAGGGAGCTGGAAGTCCCACAAGCCACATCCATGATGTCTGAAGCTGGTCCCTCAAGGCGCTGAGTATAAATGATGTTTTTTGCTTGGCTGCATGTCCTGTTACAATGGTTTGCGTCTGAAAAACCCGATGGCTGCTGGGGGAAATCCTGTTTCCTATTTGTTTCTCGGAGTCGCTGCGGGCAGAGCCCGGCCGAGCCGCTGCAGGAGGACGCCGCGCTCCAGGTGGCCCTGTCGATGGGAGGATCGGTGGAGGAAACCTTGCAGCCTGCTCCAAAAATGCAGCCAGCCTCAAGGACTCACCAGGAAAAAATATTGAAACGCACCATTGCTAATCACAGTTGGATATCCTAATGTACTTAATAATTTAGCTTGAGTTCAATTTTTTCTGAAATAGATCCTAAGTGGCCCAGATCAGCTTTCCTCTCGTTAGCACACTGAAATTCAACAGAAGTGTGTGTGAAAGCAAATGCTAGTACAACAAGGTGACGTTTTGCTTCTGGTGCCACACCTGAAGCTGGGCAAGCCATGAAGCCCTGCTCTGTGCACACAAACCCTGGCCGGCTCTGGCTGCTTCTCCTCACCAGGCAAACGGAGGAGGGAATCCCGAGGCCCAGAGGTGGGATGAGGCACACGGACAGCGCTCTGGCTGCTGAAGTCAGCAGGTTTCTTTAGGTTTTGGGAGTGTTTTTTTTTTTACTCTGCACTGAAACAATTGAAAGAATGTCGATCTGGAAAATAAGATACAGATTTCTTAGTCTTTTCCTCACCTGTGGTTCTCCTTGCTGATAAATGAAGCACAAATCCCCATTCAAATATAGAGGAGCTAAGTCTCTGATGGCCTAATAAACATATCAATCGTCAATTCAAAAAAAAAAAAAAAAAAAAGAAAAGAAAAAAAGCTAGATTCAGAGGAAACCCATCACAACATACTGATTATTATAAGAGCTCTCACTGTTCCAGACTGTTGCAACAATGAGGGAATAAAGGCTTTTCTTACCATCTTTCAAAACTCCCTTTATGTGGGTGATTGACCACAACTCAAAGTGCTCAGCTCGCAGGGTATTCCTAAACTAGAGATGTATGTGTCTCACTGGATCATACAACCAGATTTAATCTAGTGGCTCTTAGAGTCAGTCACAAGACTCCCACTGATTCATTAGGCACAGGGCAGGTGCCACATTTTTTTGTAATACGTTCAATAAAAAGTGAATTTACCATCTTTGGGAATTGCTACAGGGCCCGTTTACTTTTCCACTAGGCTTTCAATGAGCATTAAAGCAGAGCACAGAGATTCCCAGGGTTCTGGGCTTACAGGTACTTTCATGGGAACGTCTAGCCTGATAAGGCTGTGAGAAGTATATTTTGATTTTGTTAAGCTATTGTTCTGTCACTGGAACTTGTACAATTAAATGCTACATATTTTGCATTGTTATAAAAGTTAACAAATACATGAAATGTCAAGCCATCCCGCACTGTGAAAGATGAGTCATCACGAGACTGAATCAACCAGTACTCGAGTGGGATACTCCTTTCCTGCGTTCTCCTCTCCTGATGACCTTCAGACAGAACTCAAGAGGTATTTAAACCTCTCTGGATCACTCCCAAAACAGCAGACAGCTTGCACAGGCATTGTTTTACCTTGAAACCCTTTTAGGAAAGCTCTGGACTCAAGACAACATTGTAAGTGACCTATATAGGGCAAGCATCCATAACAACTCCTGAACATTTGCCACCCCGTGGCGTTTGTGCCCTCCTTCTACTCTAAGCCAAGGATTTAATCCTCATTTCTTGCCAGTCCTGCCTCAGGTGAACCTAACAGCGGGTTGGGTTTGTGCCTGAAAAATAACTGTCCCCTTGTCATAGATACAACAACTTAATCAGCAGCAAGAGAGGAGTTCCTCCAAAGGGCAGTTCGGAGAACCCAGGTTCCTACCTTGCACCTCGTCTGGTGGCAGCCTCTTTTTGTCTGTCACCTGCCCTGGGACATGGTGGAGAAGCCAGCTAAGACAGGCATTTCTGAGGTACCTGAGCTGCAGTAAGCTCCCAGTTTTTTCTACTTAATTTCATATACTGTTACATATACCCCAGGTTTGATGGTTAATATCTGGAAGCCTGCGCAATGCACGGGCTCTCCCACAGTGACTCTGCAATATGTGCAGGACAGGTCTAACTCAAGTCTACCTGTTCCCAAAAGCACAGACAGAAAAGAAATCAAGGAATGCAAAAGGGGGGGGGGGGAAAACCTCCCTGTCCTCTACCACCTGACTTTTTGTGAGTACAACAGATATTAAAACAGAATATTAATTAATTTGTCTCTCTTCCCTCTTTAATTTTCTGAATTGCAGTTACTCTGCACACAACACCTTAACCTCGTCCTTTAACAATGCACTTATGCCGCAGACTGTCAGCTGATGAAGGCATCTCGCTGGGTGACAGGAATGGGATTTGGTCATATTCTATTGAAGTATTTTGATGGTGTATGATGTCTGAAAGACAGGTAAGGAAAGGACAGAGGCTGCTTTGTGGCTGGTACATATCCTTTGTTCAGGAAGCTTTTGTATGGAGAATAATACTAACAATAACAGGATCAAACCTTGCTCTAAGTAAACAGAAATCCTCTCTCTCTCTCTCTCCATTTATGAATACTTCAAGATGCAGAAAGAACTGTCTCAGATCATTCATTTTCATGCTCTAAAGAAAACAAGCCGTTCTGCCTGATATCCTCCCGGCACACAGCTGAAGACTTGAACGCCCGTACGTGGGTTTGCGTCGCTAATGAGTAATTTCCTCTGCCAGGGAGAGAACAGCGTGCAGCTGACAGAGGAGCCTGGTTTAAGGCACACACACAGGGCGCTGCCCGTACAGCACGCAGCAGGCTTTAGCAGCTGATCTCTGCTGCTGAACACCATCGATGGATTTTGAGCAGGCTAATAAATATACAGTCAGCAAGAATTCGTCTTCCTCCCCTGAAGGGCAGACCACTAAAAAACTGGCTTCCTTCTTGGAAGGAATCGCGCTCCTGCTGCCCTGCTGTGCGTGCAGGAGCCGTGCTGGGTGCACGCGTGTGGGCGCGCGGCGGCAGGCAGAGGATGAGACAGCATTTTCCAGACCTGAAAGCCAGTGGCTAACGAGCAGCTACCCCCTTGCTGTGCAGATATCAACAAAACCATACTATTCATCTTCACAGACATAAAATACATTCAATTATTCAGTCTGCTTCAGAGATTTGAAGCTGGGATAAACGAATCTGAAGCAACTCATGCGTATTAAAAATAATTCCAGCTTTTCTTTTCTTTTTTAAACATTTTTTCCAAAGCTTTTTTTCTTGTTAAACACTTGGATGGACCACAATATAGATTTAAGAGCATGATGGAGCAGCAGTGAATCTGGGAAGATACAAAAGAAATGAAAAATAATCTGAAAGTATTAATTGAAAATGTAGTTTGTGAGGGCTCCTTCTCCAGAGAGAAGCTGCCTGGCATAGCCAGTGTATTTGCTTTCCCAGTGTGCACAAGGCACTTCCCAAGCGCGCTGCTTGGTGCTGCTTGCCCTCCCTGTGGTCTCCACCTCCTGTGGAGCCGCAACTGCAGGGCTCAGACTCGGAGCAAGCAGAAAGGGGCCAAGAGGAGAAACTGGATTTTACATCTTCCGTGGATCACCCAGAAGACGGCGCTGCTATTTGACATCTTGATCACGGAGCTGCAAAGCACACATCAAGGTCTCTGGGCAGGCAACATGGAAGAGGGTTAAGAGCTGTGTTTAGCGTAAACATGTATATTTAACAGACGAGGCAAGAGCAGCCATGACAGTTACCGGCAAGATCACAGGGCATATGGATGAGTCTGGTGTAACTGGTACTATGAACTCCTTCAAGACTGAAAACAGTTCAAAATATTTCTCAGAAATACTGGGGGAAAAAGTATTTTCATGAATAAGGGCATGGGAGAAAAGCCACTAATGACTGGGGACCAAGAAGAGAAGAATAGTATCTCACCTGTCAAATTTACTTGCCAAAATAGACAGTGAGTTTGTTTTCTTCTAGCTGGTCTGAGAGCTGCTGGAAACTTCTGAGAAGTATCAGGACAGCTCCAAATAACTGTCTCCGCACCACTATTACCACGTCACTCACTGACAGGCTTTCAAATATACACTTGGGGTAACATCTACTGCCAGATCATTTTCCAAATTAAATTTGAAATTTGATTTATCTCACTCATTTCTTCCATTCCAGCGGTGGTACCCAGCTCTGTAAAATATACCACATTTCCAATAAGGTAAGTAATTGAATAGTGAATAGGCATCTACCAATATTAGTTGGCGCACACTTGTCTTTCTCATCCAGTAGGTGCCTCTTGGAAGAGACTGACCTCAGAAGGCAAAGAGCAAATTGTTATGGAAAATGATCTTGTGTGTCTGTTTTTACCTGGTTCCATGCTGAAGCATCAGCTCAAAAAAAGAGGCAAAGTAGTGATGTATTATGTTCCTAAACAGGTACTCCTCATACCCGCTCCTCTACAGATGTTAAGCAAGAAAACAGTTAATTTATTGGTGGACTGAGACGGAAGTTATGGACCAACACAATAACCTGAATATGTTATTCAGGGGACCCTAAACCAAAACAGTTAATAATTAGACAGAAATCTTAACTAGTAGTGTTTAGTAAAGAGTGTCCTTTGAATACTTTTCATCTTCTATGTCTTCATAGCAGCATCCCGTCATAAGGAAAGAGATGTCAGTCCCCAGCATGCTCAATATTTTAACGTCTTTCATAACTGCTACCCAAAAGTAATGTTAAATTATTAGCTTGCAAATGGCTGAGCAATTTTTGCCTCCTGATGGCTGCAATGTGGGCAGCACTGCTACAAAGACACAGAGAGCGAGTCCCTGCACCTGCGGAAGCGGGTGTTTGAGCTAGGAGGATGGCAGAGAAATGTTGCCCCACTACTTGTGAGATATCACACCTAGGAAGAATAAAGATTTAATGGATGACTAAGTGGAAAGGCATATGCAGAAAGACAAGAGCAAAGGGGTTGAAAGTAGGTCACAAATGGGATAACTTCATTACCTGCAGCACAAAATCACTTTTCTGCAAGCCATGATCATACAGCAGTTCAGGTCTTAAGCCTGTTGTCAGTTTCACCTCACGTTCATTTCAGTTCCTTCCCTATAATGGGTCATCTTAACTAAACAAACACAATGCTTAGGTCACATCCAGTTCCTTATAAGAAAGTCACATTTGGATGCGAAACATGGCACATAAAATATTCACACACCAACATTAACCTGTGTTATAGCAGGATGCGCACAATTAAGTAATAAAAGCAGCAGGAAGGAACAGAGGGAAGTTGCTTACTTCTTTCAGTCTTAAGTCCAGAATCTGTGATTTCATCTCCCTGGAGGAGTGACTGCAACAGCAAGAGCAGGTTTTGTCCTTAGAAAGATCAAAATCTTTCCCTGCCTTCCCCCGTGCCGCTGCTGTGCCCTTGCCCAGTGGTGTCAGCCACAAGTTAGTAGGGGCATCTCCATATGTTTCTAGGTTCTTCTGTTACGCATAAAAGAGGTGCAAGCAGGAGGAGAGGGCTCCAGATCCAACCTGTGACAGGGAGATGCAAGTCCACAGTCTTTCATAACAAGGCCTTCTAAAAACCTAGAGAGATTTTATCTTCCATTTTTCAGCTGACATTGGAATGACTCCAAAAAACCTCTACATTTAATACCCTGCAGGACAAACTGAACTATGGGCTGTGCGTCTCATCATTCAAACTGAGATGTGATCTAGCAGTCCTGCACCAGAATCCTCACCTGCTTTGTCAGGGAGCATGATCCCACTCTAGTTTTATTCCTAAAAAATTCCAGAGTGAATTATGCTGCAAGACAGGGAGAAAAGAAATATATTCTACTTTATGACAGTAATCAAACCTAAAAGCAGCACCATCAAGTGAATCAAAACCAGTAACAAAACTACATCCAACTTCCACAGCCTTTTATTATTATTAGGATGAGGTAACAGATGTAGCTCTTCAGAGCACTTCTTGGCAAGTGCTTTTTTGTAATACTAATTAAAAATGCACACACACAAAAAATAGGCTCAAGATCTAGAGATGACAACCCAAACAGAAATTCTTAAAAATGCTCAATAATCTTGACCTCTCCGAAGGTCTACCTGAAAACCTTAAATTTTTCTGGGAATAGAAAAAGATTCACAGTCTTATTATGCAAAGTCCACACAAAAATTGAAGTCAGTAAGCCTTTTTTTTTTTTTTTTTTCCAAATTGTGCATTTACTCCAAATACTTTAATGGCCAGAATTTGTTGTACATACTGTAAACATTCTGTTGCTAAAGCCAAGGTATTTCAGTCTTTAAATTTGAGAAGAAAAAATTGCAGATACTAGAGCAAGCAGGTCTGTGATATTTTCTGGCACAGTAACAAGAGTCTGTTACACCACTCAATATTTTCTTTCCTTTCTTTTCTCTTCCTTTCCTTTAAAGCTAACATCCTTTTCCTGTGCCTGAGGGAGAAGGCAGTTGATAAAAGCTGAGTTCCTGTTCACAGATAAGTTTAGAAGGCAGCCAAACTCAGAAGTTCCTTGAATAAGTTATATTCCTACCACCTTTTTTTTTTTTTTTTCCTATGTCAGAGGCATTTGAGCCCCACACAGGAACCAGGCTCACATTGTTTGATAGCCACGGACGTTTCCACAGTAGCTGGGAGGGTCGAAAGCTTTTTCCGCTCTTTGTTAAAAATCTTTTTTTTTTCCTTCCTTCTTCCAACTTTTCATTTAAAGAATATTGCCATGGCATTCCAGAACTAATTCAGGCTGCGCTTCAGAGACGAGAACAAGAGACAGGTGTAACCAGGTAGGAAAACAGCCCACAATGCTAGTAAAGCTTTTGCTCATCTATCATACAATAGGATTGGCAAAGCTGGTCAGGCACTCTGACCATCATGGGTATCATGATGGTCCAATGCGCAGCCCAAAGCCACACAATTACAAGACCTCTGCATACCCTCAGAGGACTCCTCTCTCACAAGAGGCAGAGGGTTACTGGGAGGCAGAAGGGCGCAGGGAGGATGCGCGAGACTACCCTTCAAGTATCATCTCCACACATCAGGAAGAAAGAGAGGATTTTGAAGCTGCGAGTCCACAGTCCCAGAATGGGTAAGTACTGAAATATGCATGTCATGCATGTAACGATAGTGCAACCATGTTTGATAAAGATATCCTGTTGATGATGGACAGTTTTTGATGAAAGTTTCTCTTTAAAATGCATTAGATTTTAGGGATCGATCTATATCCAAACAGGAGGGGTTTAAATGTTTTATCTACAGGAAGAGAAAACTTAATCGCTTGTGGAGGATGAAACCACAGATGGGACCGACTCTTTGTCCCAGTCCAAGATAGCAGAACAGCCTGAGATGCTTGGACACACCTGGCATAGTGAAGCCATGGGGTCAGGGCCTTGCACTCTTGTAGCACGATAAAACAAAACACTATTTCTGGCAAAGCAGAACGAGACAAAATTCAT
Organism: Anseranas semipalmata; assembly: GCA_013399115.1. NCBI lineage: Eukaryota > Metazoa > Chordata > Aves > Anseriformes > Anseranatidae > Anseranas > Anseranas semipalmata. Next base: position 76,916 of record VXAA01001019.1, on the reverse strand, counting down.
TTACTGACTTTTTGTCTTCACACACCAATGTGGATTTTTGCTGACTGCGGCAACCTTTGCCCATCACCAGAACATACCTGGCTGCAGACTTGGGCCTTGGGAAAGAGAAAGGTGGGGAAAAGAATGGGGGGATGTTAGCAAAATAAAAATAGCGAGGAGTAAATATAAAAGGAACAACAAATAAGCATGAAAGTGACTACAAATTCAAACACACACACACACACACAAAGAAAAAAAACCCAAGGATTTTACCAACACGATCATCTATAGCAGAAGTATAGCCAGCCTGAGCAGAAAAAGCATGTACTTCACTAGAAGGATTTCCAAACACTATGATTTTTGTGAGTGTTACAGAGCATGTAAGTAGGTCTCTGCATGTTTAAAATAGATGGAAACCAAGCAGGACAGTGAATAAATCTTTTATAGCAGTGATGGAAGGCTACTGCAGAGCCCTGTTTGGGAGAGCTGAAACAGCAGCACAGCGAGTGCTGTTCACAGCTCACTGCTTCAGGATGCTCTGATATTTCTCTTCAAATGCTCTTGAGGCAAGGAAAAAAGGGAGCTGGAAAGAGACTATAAAACCTTGCTTATGTCATGCTTCCCTTTCATGAAAATGAGAGTATGCAATCTTGTTTCTAAATCTCATCTACATGTAAAATTAGGGTCTCCCTCCTGCACATAGCATGGTGAGTGTATTACAGCCCTGTTTCCCTTCATACTACATCGTCCCACAAATCTGTATCTCATACCATTACTGTTAAGTCTTTTTTGAAATCCTGTTACTGTTGACTTTCAGTTTTCTGATGGGTAGCGTTCAATAATGACACATGCTGTTAATTCACCAACTCCTGGTTAATGCCCTGTCAGAGCAAGGAAAGCAAAGCAGAACTGGTACCATGGTCTTCCATGTTATGCTGTAAGGTGGCATTTGATTGCTGGTTGAGGTGTCGAGAGCATTTTAAAAATGAGAAATACTACAAAAACTCAAAGGTGTCAAAAGGTGCACGTATAGTTCAGCAAGACACTGTAATATAATATCTTAATAGGGATTTCTTCCTTTGGTATGCAACTTTGTTCTGCACCAACTTGTGTAATGCTGTTCAGCACAAGCTATTACTCATCCTAATTTCCTCCCAAGAAGAGAAATACTTCCTCCTTTTATGGAGATAGTTGCATAATGAGTCAAATCACAATGCTCTCCCAATTATAAAGCAACGTTGATGACTACAGGCAATCAAAATCTAGCCTGGCAGTAACTTTAAGGTATTTTTTCTTTTGCTGGAGCAATCACATTTATAGTGCACAAGCCCAGGAAGGTGATACTTCTTAGGAAAGAAATTCAAGACTTTGAGAGGAATTGTGTCCAAAACTGAGGGGAAAGAGTGCAAATAATAAGGGATGGCACTGCTCTACTTGTAAATTCTTAAATTCACTACAAATGGCTGAAACAATGTACCTTCAGACTCCTGAAATCCTCAAGTCCATATCAGGTGTTCATGGCTGGAGTGGCCTGTTATGCACGCACAAGAAGCTGTCATGAGTCTGGTATTTCCTCCCTACAAATGTGACATATGTCCTGGAAAAACCATTGAGGAGCTGGGCTTCCACCTCTGAAGGAGAGAACAAGGAAAAAGGCACCAGGAGTTAATGAGGAACTAAGAAACTCGGGGAGATAAGCACACTACATAAAATGGTCTGGGGTGGGGGAAATGAACAAACAGCCTATGGTAAGTTTGCCTGTGAGATTTACTCTCTCACAACAATGACGTTTTTTCCCCAAATTGGAAATAGTGGTTGTTACAAAACATCCTTAGATCTTTTCAAAATGAATTTTAGAGTATTACTTTTCTTGTGGCTATTTGAATAATTGGAGATCATAATTACTAACGTGTCCAAAGTAATTAGAGAGAATCCCCTGTTTTCTGTTTCAGGATGTAAGGTGAAATGACTCATTAGACCCCATTCAAATGCTTGGATATGTTACTTTACTAATTAATTCCTCTCAGAATAACAATAAGAGTTTTAAAATAATAAAATCAGTAAAAAGTCACTGGCTTCAGGTGACTGTTTTTAATGAGAAATGCGCGGTTATAATCATCTTATTTCAACTATTCTTTAGAGGAAGAACTAGGTAAGAGTTTATTATCTCAGCTGTTGCTTGTATCTGAGTGCACCAGAGAAGCTTTGCGTGCTCAAAGTCGGCAAGTATTTGTACGTGTTATTTACAAAATCAAAAACGGCCAATTTTCCACAGGAAACCATCTTTTTTCTTCTTCTTTTTTTTTTTTTTTTTCCCAGCAGCTGTACCTTGTATGAGCTTTGACATTACATACTTGCTTATGGCTGAGATAAATGGATCCACGTGTACACAAACTTCCAGCAGAATTAAAAAGGGAAGTGAAAGCACAAGTATATGAAGAGATATGGAGTATTTTAGCATCTGTTTTAGCTATGGAAGATGAAGAGTAAGAACAGTAATAACAAGTTGTGGATTTCATAAATACTCAATGCATAATACCCATAATACATGTGCACTCCTCATTTCCCATGTGAAACAAATGCTTAATGCTGAGCTTCATAGGAATGCTCTGTTGTTACCAGTGGCTTTCCTGTGTATGGATATGGACAGCTAAACTGAGGCTTGAAAAGCTGCTTAGGACATGTGGATGTTTTAAAAGTGATCCAGAAAATATGAAATGAGAGCTTGCAAGTTTGCATTAGCTCATCATCTACCATAATACCTACACTAGGTGTAACCAATTCAACTACTGTCTGGTCAAGTCATGTTGAAAGGGATAATAAACACATCAAGGAGATAATGCATCACTGTTGTTATCCTGAAAATTGCTATGTAAATGACACCTGATAGCTTGCAAAGCCTCATCATAAACTGACAAGCCACCTTGGAAATTTTTGTTTCTTTAGATCCACTTCCACCAGATAGTTGACGATTACACACAGCCAGAGCCTGAGAAAGGCATGGTGCTGAGTTGACCTCAGGGGAGCTGAAGAAGACTGCAGAGGTGTATAGCTGTGCGCCATCCCTTAGGCTGCAAAATTTAGACACAGGCAGACACATTTGGACACATATGTGCTCCTCCATGTGGCCAGCAATGTGACGAACCAACCTTTGAAACAAAAGGTTCCCTGGCCCTGGGAAGAACACACCATTTTCTCCATACCCTTGCCATCAACTTACCTCTGTTCGTTCAAGATCTGTGGAAGGACCTATACTGTAATTACAATCAGAAGGGTTTGTTTTCCCTTCCTACAAACAGGTTATTTCTTGAACCAAACAATGCACTGAAGCACCATTTAGCAAAGCATTGTAGTGCAAGGCTCCTGTATTTTCTCAGCATTGAGCAGAATCACAGCTGGCTGGCTTTAATCTAATCCACGTGCCTGCAGCCCCAAGAACAGTCAGGTTGACAACTCAGATTTCATGCACTTAAGTGTTCATATTTTGTTTTAAAAACATAAAAGAAGCATCTAAAAGGTGCAATTCCATCACATGCTAGCTTGGACAGCAAAGCCCAAAGTCCCCTTTATCCTCAGCTGGCCTGATCTGTCTGTTAAGTAACACTGTAAACCAGATCACTTAAGTGTTTCAGGTTAAAAATAAACTTATAACAAAGCAGAGGCTATTTTTAACTTTCCCCCTCAGTAACCACGCTGACAGAGTTGGTCCCCAGATGGATGGCTCACACAGTAAGGGAGAAATGGACTGTGGTGATGAGATGGGAATGAGCACGAACTAAAGCTGGTTTCCCTGTCTATGATAAAGTCTCGCAGAACTTCTCCTCTCTCTTTTCTAAAGTGGAATCATTGTGAAGTAGCCCCTGTCCTGGATTTACTGTATCTCCAAGTTGGGCAGGTCGTTTAGTTCTCCTTTCCCTTTAATCCACAAACATGCTCAGTCTCCAGTCTCTTGCAATTTTTCTTACAACTAAAACATTTGAAAAAAATCCTGAATTATAAATAGAAAAGGCAGAAATCTGCAGAATAAGTAAATCCTTGACTGCATTAACATATGTCAAGGTTTGTATATACAATTCTGTCAAGTCACCCCTTGATTAGAGTAAGGCTTCCTGATGTCAGCCAGGAGCATCGTTATCTCACTGAAACACACACCTCTTCCTTTAACTCTGCACTGAGACAGCCACAAAGCAGGAGTCTTTTTGTGATTAGCCCGGGTGTCAAAATACAGAACAACTATCCTCCAAAGCATAAGGAAGCAGAGAAAACCAAAATCACTCTTATTCTAGGGAAAGTCAGAACAACGCTCAATCTTAACAGCTTGTTTTCTTTGTCTGCTTTTACAGGAAAACATCCATTGATTTAATTAAGACCAGTTTCACACTGACTCATCTATTTCTTCAAAATTAGACAGGGGCTTTCTTAGGAAGCTTATGGGATACTGAAATTTCCCACCAAAGTGGAATAGAACCTGGGTTTAAAATAAAACAGGTCTTGGATGAAATGCAGCTAAATGGGATCTTCAGCCCCTGACATCCTGCACACCAGCAGAATGGCCATTGAGTGCTCAACAATAGCTTTTGCAGTGCCAAGTTCATTAACAGAAGCAATGGGTTTCCTATCAAAATTAGGCACTTGGCTCCTTTCAGGACTTTTGGAAATTCTCCGGTAAAGCTTTGTTACACAGCTTACTAGTGCAAGCTGTGCAATTCATCCTTTCAGCAGACAGTGAGGGATCTCTTGTTTAAGCACAGTGACAGAATCCCCACCAACACTACTGCCAGGTGGATCCAATGCCTTCCTGCTTGTGAGGGGCAATACCCTCAAGCAAGTCATTAGCGGCCAACCCTGAACAAACTTACACTTTTGCTGAGGCCAGCCAAAAGATGATCAGGACAAACCTTGGTGCATGCCATCCGCACCCTGAGCGCATGCAGTTTGGAAAGCTTGTCTTCCTCCGCATTTTGACTCACTGGCACCAGCACAGCTCTGCTGGTAGGTGGCTCCTGGCTGTGACACTACTTCGAGGCAAGGTCTGACAAAGAAGTGAGAGCGCTATATTAGCGGTGAACTTCAATCTGCAGAAATCAAAAGATGAAATCCAAGTGTAACTGCCCTCAGAGTGGGCCATACAACTTGTATTGTGGCGAGGATAATATAAATGAGGTAATGGCTGTGGGGCCTTTATGAAGAGGAAAAAACCTCTTGCATTTATTTCTCTGAAGTAGCTTGTACAACAGTTGGGCTTGTCTCAAAAGCAGCTGCAGCCAAGTCTGCTTTCTCTTGAGCACCTGCTTACAGTGAGGCTCTGAGTTCAGGGCAGGATTTACTCAGAAAGCCTTAATTGCACTAATTTTCTGGGACATTCTGCAGGATAAGTCACAACTGACAACATAGTGACTGGCACTACTGCTGGAATAAAAGTGTCGTTTAACCAGCATTACTCAGGGCACTGGAAGACTTGCAGCTCTGTGTGGAAATCCAAACCCTTGACACTACCATTGCCACTCCTTCAGCTGAGGGTAAACCGCAAATCAATCAGTCTACCTTAATTAAACCCCAAAGGAAAACCAGGGTGGTTCATGGGATGAGGCACAGGAAGATCTCAGATTGCTGCCCCAGAGGGAGCTCTACCATTATCAGGGACAGACAGACAAACGGGAGATGCAGCAGTTTCTGCTGCCTCACTGCAATGCACTGCTGCTGGCTGCTCAGAAGAGCAGGAGAATTCACTGATGCGCCGACAGGTCAGCAGTGATCACATGCTAGCTGCTAATTAAAAACAGTGGCATGCCTTCTTCCCTCTGAGAGCTAGCACCTTTTTCAAGTACTTAATGCCTTTGGCATTCCACAATGAATAAAGAGATGCGTCTTCCTTAAAACTGACGCGCATGGTCCCAGTGTACACTAATTTAAATGCAATGCTCGACCTCTGTTTTATTGAGTGCTTTTTCTTGTCAGCGAGAATTTTGCACTGCGAGAAAAGCAGAACACAGGTTGTTCTACAGCTAAAGCTTCAATCTTTTTTTCCACTTCAACTGGTATATGTCAAGAGTCTACACAAGTTAGTGGAAAATCACTTTAAATTCCTCTATTGCCACCTACTAGCACATTTAGCAGCAATAATTGCATATCTGGTGCCTTTTGCACTGTATAGAAAAGGAAAGTGTTATGGGCCTGAAAAGTTTTGCACTCTGTCAATGACAGACACAAGCGGCTGGGCAGGAGTTTTGAAAGTAATTACAGAAGCTGGCTTCCTTGAGATACAAACATGAGGAAACTGACGTGAAGGACAGTTCTGTTGTACCAGCACAGACAAAAGAATAACAAAACTTATGGAAAAACAATGTCCTGAAGCCCTGAAGCTTTTGTTCAGGCAAAAATTCCACTGACCTAGCAAGTGTCTAAAATGATGCATTACAGTGCCAATCAGGAGAACAAGACAAACAAAACGTGCAAGTACCTAGCTGAGCTAGGGGGGCACTATTCACATCCACCATCATGCTGCTATTGGCGGTGTAGGGCTGTATGAAAAAAGAGCCACCCTTGTACTCATTTTAGCAGAGTTAATGATAGCAAACCAGCCGCCTTGCTTGATCTCCTAGTTCTGGGGGGAGGGGGGGGTGTTGTTCTGCTTGCTGTGATAGCGGGATGTCTGACCAAATCCTAAAATCAGAGACAGAACTGCCTGCATTTTACTATGTTTCAATAAAAGCAGGGGTAGTATCCAACATAAGAAAAAAAATCATTCTAAAATCAATTTTAGTTTTAAGACTTCAAAGGTTCAAATAAAAGGAGCTTAAGCTAACCTAAATCTGCTGAATCTTAAATACAGATTGTCTTGTTGCCAAATGTATTTAACCTCAGAGAAAACAATACACGACTAAAATAAAGCAGAAATGGACACATGCATGTTAAGACTCTATTCAATAAGCAGATTAGAAGAAAGACTAGAAAAAAATACCTACTCTAGTAAAGAAAACTATTCAGATACTTTTTTCCGGGTTTAAAAGGAGATCAATTTACTTAGACTGTAAAACAGGAAAAGCAACTGAACAAAGGAAGCATATGTAGCCCTGGATTTGCTAGGGTTCACTTAGGTGTTGCTCCAACTTGCAGTTTTGTTACAAACTTTACCAATCCCCACCCTGGAGAGAAATCTCTTCTGCTCCTCACACAGCAGCTTCATTCTACTCCTCTCTCCTTGGCAGCAGAGGCTTGAATCAAAAGGAAACCCTATTAAAGAGAATAAAATCTGAGGGTGTTAAGTTGGTTATATATTCAGTGAGCGAAGCTATACAATTACAAAGAGGAAAAAATGAAGAAGCAGAACACAAAGCTTCTGTGTCCCAGAAACAAGCCGAATAAAGAAAGTCCTATGTGTGGAAGGGCATTTCTTTGAGACTTCATAGCCCACTGGTGTCAGCAGCAGAATTCCCACTCGCCTCACTGAACTTTAAATCAAGCCTTTTTAAGTCTTTAAATTGGTCCACTTAACATTAAACAATGACACATTTCCCTCAAGGTTAATAGAGTCAAGGAGTATTTTTAGTAATAGATAGCAAAGTTCCCTTAAAGGAAGCATTTGACAAGATGTGCAAAAAATATTGCAATACAAGTTTCACCTTTTGGCACATGTATCTATATTATAGCTCATTACAGATAGGAAAAAATATGCCTTCTGTACTTACTCGATAAAAGAATAAATTTTAGTAAACTTCATCGAACTCAAAACCACCACAATTTTCTGTGATTAAAACCAAAACATTATATGGCTATTCAGCTCCATGAATAAGCTTTTGATATCAAATAAAGGAGAACTAGCGAGCAGATACTAAAGAAAAATAGAAATACAGAAACTGGACCCCCTATTAAAGGCAATTTTTATTGAAAGTCTGTCAAATTCCTTTTCATTCATATTATTTGTCCTGCATAATTGTCCAAAGCAAGCATCAGGTTGGGATAAACCACTGATTTGATTTCCGATACAACATAACACCTTTCTGTGGGTGGGAAGCTAGAAGTAAGCACGTGAGATTCCTGCGGCACATCAGCAGGTTTTGAAGACACTCCTCATATTTTCTATTAAACATTTGTGCATTTGTATGTGCAACATAGCGCAACATTCATTCTTGTTCACACACATGTTCATGCATGTAAACATTTGGTTTAGATTTGTATGGCTTACATGACTCAAAGGACTTGTTTGGGAGCTGTGTATGGTGGGAAAAACAAATCAGCACAGATGATGATTCATGGGGCGTGGACTGTTTTCATCAAGAAAGAACAAAACACGAGAGCAGAAGAATCCTATTTGCAGAGGAGGCTTCCACACTGAACGCAGGCTCCCACCGGGAGCTGGCAGGCGTCCCACCGGGCAGGTCCGAGGCCTGCACCCGGCACCAGCGCCAGCTTGGTCTAGCAGCACAGCCAGGTCACGTTATTTCCCCGGAAAAAAACAGCAGAGAGGATTTGAGCTGGAAAAGCCACTCCCCGCTATGGCTTGCCAGGCACATGACAGGGGACAGCATAAATACCAGCACGAATCAGGTCTCTGTTTCTGGGTTATTGGCTTCACGCTGACCACTGAGGAGCAACGCAGCCTTCCAAACCCTGCTGGACTTGCACACACCTCGGAGCCAGGTGACGGCCAGAGCATGCACATTGGCCTGCTGACTTTACCTGAACTGCCTGGCACACAAGCAGAGCGTTTGGTTATTCAAGAGTAATGATTTAATAAAAACTTGAGGATTTGTCCTCTGGTTCAGTCCCATAGGAGCATAAGTACCTAGGGGCGAGGCTCCCACTGAAAACAGACACAAAAATTCATCCAGTCGCTTGTGAAGGCCTTAAAACTGCAGCTCACCAAAACAGCTGTTTTGGCTTGGCATCACAAGAAAAGCTGCAGCAGACGGCTTCCATGCTCAGCTTTCGCACCTGTCTCTAAGAAATGAGCAGTTCTGTCTGCAGGGGTGCTCGCTGCCACCTCAGTCACCTTGTCCCTTGGGAAGCCAAGGGGCAGAGGAGGCTCAGTGCTCCCAGCGAGCCTGGTGGACCCCAGGCCGCCTGCTTTCCCCTTCCATGCCTCCAGCTCCCTCCCCTTCTCCCCGCTGTTCTCTTGGCTGCTCTGACCACAGCTTCTGCTTTTGTGCTCGACCCCGTTCCCCATTGTTTCTGCAACTCAGGCAGAGAGGCGAACTTTTTCCATATATGCTGATTATCGGAGATTTGGTTCCTGTGTTCCCATTTAAAAATATACTGCCTAACGTTCAGCTGTTCTTTATCAGGCACCGCTCTCCCCCACACAATGCTCTGCTCCGTTTTAACACAAACCCATGGAGTACAAGAACCTCCCAATCTTTCCAAACACCCCAATGGATACAACCAGTATTGTATGAGGCCTGATTCTGCTTTAATTTTGAGATACTATGATTTCTTATGGGAAAAGTTTAATAACATGCACAACGGCACATAATACAATTTGTAATTTCCCTCCAGGCTTCATTTAAGCAGATACGCTGCACATATTGACACCAGCGAGCTGTAAGATTCATAGCAATGGCTATAACTACACAGGATGCTTACAGGCAGGGAGATGTAGAACAGCAGGCCACTAGAGATGGCAGACAAAGGACAAAAAACATAACGTGAAAATAGCACCTGCTTACTCACCAGATTTACTCCCGTGCATTCAAACTTTCCATCAACAAGCTTCCAAAAACAAGATTGCCAGCAGCAGCAACAGGAAAAACAAGGTTACAAAAACCAAACAAACAATACAAACAACCGTAATGAACAATTCTTGCCATCACTAATATACCTGCCACTTGGGCATCTAACAGCAGAGTAGCTCAGTTTTTGAGATGTAAGCAGTCTTCCACCGGAACAGCTAATTGCACAGCAGTTAGCGAGGTGTTTCCTCTGCAGGTGCTTTACCATAACGGAGTGACGAAGGCCTCAAACACCTTTTGCAGCAGTTCTCACACCAATCCTTCCTTCTGGCAGACAAGCCTGGGATTCCAACAGCGGAGCGGGGCACCTCGGTCCGGACTCGCCGGCAGGTGCTGCACGGGGGAGAGCCGGGCCCCAGCGGCTGCCTGCCTGCAGCCGGGCTCCACAGCCTGAAGCAGTGAAACACGAGGCCCCCGTCTGTCCTTCAGACGGGCAGCATGTAAAATGCAGTTGCTGGCTCGGTGACTCTTTCTCTGCAGATTTTATAACCAGAGATAAACAGTGAAGCAGCAGGGACACCTTGTCTCCGTACAGCTTCTCAGTCCCAACAAAGCTGTCACATCCCGTCTTCTACTCATCACTATCTATAGAGTGCATCAAGGTGTTTTGGTGTTCAGCTGGTGAGCTTCTGTAAACATCTCATCTGAAATGAGGTGTTGAATATGCTTATAGGCTATCAACAATAACTGCAATGACTAATCAGATGCTATTCATCTTTTTTTTTTTCTTCCCCATTTCCCATTATAGTTATTAGTCCTCACGTCCTGTCATTTCTGATCTTGGTTTTTAACCATCAAACAGCACAATTCCTCATCTTGACTTTTAACACTTGAAAATAAGATGCTCGTCTACACTCTGAGATTGACAGATGTGTCTATAGTTCTGATTTGGAAAACTGCCTGAGATAGTTACCAGACTAGTAAAACTCATTTGCATATGTATGTATAAGCATAAAAGCCAAAAAAAAACAACCCTCATTTCCCCAGTATTATTTTTCTGCAGGGCACGGGAGAGGTTATTTCAAAGCTCGCCTAATTAATAAATCTGATCATCTTGAAGTAGCAGTATTTCGGAAGACACCGATTATTAATGGGGTTTCTGTAGGATTAAGTTTCCAGAAGCAGTCAGCCCGGACACGGTGAGTCAGCCAGGAGGCATCTGAACCGGCAACAGGCCAACCCAGCAGTTTGACATTTAAAGTGACATTAACCTGCAGGTTATCGTGGGTTGGAAACGTCTCCTGCTAAATGAAAGGGCTGGAAATGGAACTAAAGCATCAAAGTTCAGACAATCAACCCTTCTGTAACAAACTCTGATAAGCATCCCAAATGAAAACAAAGGAACTGGGAGTTGAGGGAGAAGCTAGCAACCATTTTCCACTTTGCTCATCATACAGCTGGGAAAAAAAAAAAAAGGTCCCTCTGCATTTCACACTATCACAAGTAGAGACTTTAAAAGACCTTTTTCAAATTCCTTTCCCGTGTTTTTTTTTTTTTTTTTTTTTTTTCCTTCCCACTAGGAATTGGTGTTCCTTCATGCAGTCCCGCCTGGTAACATATATAGAAGCCTGCATGAAGGAGAAGTACATCGTCAACTCCCAGCAGCCCTGTCCAAACGGAGCTCCAGACTGCCAGAAGATCATGTAAGTGTCCCAAATGAAGCCACTGGAGGCAACAAAATCTTCTCTGAAGTATCTAAATGATATTTGCAAAAGTATTTAATGGCACATTTTAAAAAGAACTAAAGCACCAACTCAATTTACAACCAAAGTGACATAAGGTCCGATTTATGTACCTACTGTGTTTAAGGCATTTAAGTAAGGTAGGAAAACAACTGCCTTTCAAAGCCATCAAGTACCGGGCTGCAAGGTGATTAAGTGATTTTTCTAATCTGCCCAAACAAACAGACCACACCTTTTCCACAGTTTTGAGGTCCCAATACACACACACAACTTTAAAAACAAAAACAAACAAACAAAACCAACCTCTGCCTGGGGCCATCAGTGAGACTGTTCACAGTTAGAGATCAGCAATTGTCCAAATGCTTACTCTCTTTTCAGAAGGACTGGCTGCCCAAAGAGCACTGGTGGAAGCTGATAACATCCCTTAAGGAACCAAGCCTGATTCATTTTTATAGTTGCAAGACATTGATTCACAACACACTTTTAAAATGAAACAATATTTAATACCAATTTAATAAATGTTTTCACATTTATGTAGTTAATTGATTTGCAAAATAAAAATGCTGTTGCTATTTGTTAATACAATTCACTTTTCTTTCTCTGAATCAAAAAAAGTTTTATGTTCATTTCTAGTGGCATTTTTAACAAATTTCTGTCCTTGGTGCCGCTGCCATTCTGCAATGCTTGCTTAAAAACAGAACTTTCTCTACAACTCATCAGAACACGGCAAAAGTTAAAGCTCAGTCCAAGCTCGATTGCAAAGGACTGTAACAACAAAAATTAGAGTTGCTTTTCTGATAGTTACAGAAATTTGCCAGCTGTGACCTCTCTCTCTAGGACTCCTGTCAGATTAGCACCAACATGCTGGAAAAAATCTTTACCGGACAACAGCAGGATTGTGAAGTACACTGCTGCAGCCCGGCTAACTGAATAGTATTTATATTCTGCCAGCATATATGAATTTGCACACACCTGCTGTAAGCAGCAGTCCTGAAAAGCAATCTTATGCAGGGAAAAAACTGCTGTCAGCTACTGCTTAAATGTTTTACTGAGTAATAGTGAAACAATTTATGACAAACTTCTTAACCATGTCTTGCATTTAGTCATCTAGGACACACTTGGCACCAGACTACAGTTAGTCAGTGAATTTACACCAGCTGACAGTAACTTGGAAACTAATGCCTGGACCCTTATTCCTCAGGTACAGGACGGCTCTGAAGCCTGTCTATCAAGTGAAACAGAAGGTTTTGAAGTCTTTGCAGTGGAAGTGCTGCCCTGGATTTATTGGCAAGGATTGTGAACAACGTGGTAAGGAAAGCCTGAGAGCACGCATGAGAATTAAGACTAAATGACATTCACTGTGGCAGGAAATAGCAGTTTGCCTATTTGTTTTTCCTGACTGAGAACTGATGCCTTATATTCATACTTTGGTCTGCTAGGCCCCAAAATCACTGATGCCTTGAAACAAGCAGTAGGTGTAATTAGCTGCAAATAAGGCTAATAGCATCAGCTACTTTTCTCTAATTTTCACAGATGGGGAGAGGCATAGAGGCAGCCATCTGCTGGGGGAAGGGGGGGGGGCAGCTGTCAGACGTACAGCTCCACCTAGGAATGTCTAATTCCAGGTAGAAACCGATGAAATCAGGCAGCAACACGAGCATGTGACATGTCTGAAAGTTAGTTTACAGAACAAAGTCATTTGTTAGGGAAATCGCTGGGTATCCAGTTTCAAACAAGCCTTGAACTACCACAGCTCCTTGCACTGCTGAATAATGATGCCTGCAGCTGCTAGGTAAAAGAGAAGGGGGGACAGTGTGGTTGAAAAACTGGAATGCTTCATGTCACTGGCAAGATTTAGCAGTTTTTCATTCAAAAGTGAAAAAAAAATTGAAAAAAGATAATTCCCCATAGTAATTAAGGCAATCATAACAAAAAAAGTCAAACATTTAGGTGAAAATAATCTTTGTCCAATTCACCTACCCAAATAGACTCCTCGGAAAAAATTGGAGTTCCTGGTTATATCTCTGTAGGTTTAGCTTTTCTCTACAGATAGCTTTTCTTCACAGATTTATCTCTAAGCTGATCCATCAGCCTGGCTTTCATTTATAATGTTAGAAGGATATTACCAAATGCAGTGCATCTTGTTTAGTCCCTACTCTGTTACGCTCTGTGACAAAAACCAGCTGCTTCATCTTGTTGTACAGCATCACCTGCTGTAGCTGGTGCCACGCTACCAGAACATTCATGTAACTGGAGCAGGAAAAGAGGAATTTGCAGAGCTTTTGATAGGGCTCTCCAGAAGAAAAAAATAAAAAAAAATAAAAAAAAATAAAAAAGGCATCTATTTGTAACAGACTCTTATGAGCTGTAACTCAGCAGGAATTTAAAAAACACACCCCTACTGCATAGCGTTATCATTTACACAGTGTTGCATGTCGGTGCAGTACCGTAAGTGAGGTTCTCCCCAACACGATGTTGCTTGCCCTAAAAAACCTGCAGTGCAGAAGCCTGTCTCCGCATGTCACATTACACATCAAATTGCCCTGTTTTGCCTTGCTGTAACTGTAGTTGTTTCTGCATCTGAAATGTTTTCACACATGTATCACATGTCAATTGCAGATCCCAATTTTATTCCAGTGCCAGGAAATCAAACCGAAGGATGGGAAGAAGAAGAGTTCTCAAACCACAGTATGTTCTCGAACTTACTTTACTTGCCATTCTCTTACCTCTCAGTCACTGCCCAAAGAAAAAGACAAATTTTTAGCTGCTATTTTAACATGATAAGCTACAGATAATATCTTCAGTAAAAGCATTATTTGGGAAAGCTTTTACACAACTTCATTTCATTTACTGGCACTAATGAGGGCTTTTGCTGTAACATTGCATGAATGCTCTTGACAAAACAGCCAAAAGTTTCAAAATTATATGCTGGCTGGCCATCATTGATACCTAGTGAGAATGCCAGCTGGTAGTGTTAAACCTTTCATTAGTATGGATGTTTAAGTCCTCATTCTGCTCAGTGGATTCACAGGAAAGCACACCATGCTCAGAATATTTACCAGAAAAACAAGTCTATTCAAAATGCCATTTTAGAGCAGCTACCCAGTAGCTTGGAGAATATTGTTGTGAGATACCATAGATTCATTTCTCAGGCACTCTATCCTGCCAGTCTAATATCCAAGAAGGACCTTTCCTTACCCTCTGGGAAATGGTGTGGCTTGTAGTGCTATTAAATATCTTCTAGCAACTGGGTTTAGGGTAGCATTACAGCCCTGAAAGAGAGTCTATTTTACACTGTGCTCTCAGCACTGAATGAATAAGCAGTTGCTTTAGAGGACTCAAGTTTATAAAACATTAGATTGAAAAGTCAAAGGTAAGCCTGGAGGGTAAGAGGCCCCCTGGATGGCACAGTTAGGACATACCAGTTTCTGCAACTCTCAGCATACACATTGAATTCTACAGCTCAAATTAGCAGGTATTTATTTAGAGTAACATCAGTTAAAGGGCCCCTCAGCAAGAGTCAGCTGTGACACTTAAACCCTATGCTCCTGAATCCTTCTTGAAACACCTTCATTGCTCTTACATCCTGACCTTTCATTCTGGTTTGTTAAACTTTACTATCCTTTCATTCAATTGGCTTGAAAGCAGTTATTATTCCAGAATATTTTTATGGCATGGGGAGATTTTACACAAAGAATATTTTACTGCCATCATAGCTAGCACAGCTGAAGGTCTTCTGTTAATATTTAAATATATATTAAGTTTCCATCACTGTTGAAAAAAATCTTTGCAAAGGAATTGTGAGTTAAGCTGCTATAAATCAACAACCCCCTAAATGTCAGTGCAAGATTTCCAGAACAAAGAGTACACTGCTGTTCTCAGAGCTTGCAGGTCTTGTAGGAATACGTGTCACCTGGTTGCTGCACTCCATTGCATGACACTTTCTTTTTGAATCTTGTGATTAGTGTCAACATCAGTGGATTCAAGAGAACTGTTGGAAGTCATTCAAAATCAGGAGGCATTACTGGATGATCTTCAAAGTGATATTCATCAAGCAGTCAGCAACTTAGGTGATTTACAGAGAATATTTGAAAACAACGGTACAAGCATGGTGTTAGAAGTGAACCAGAGCAATGCAGGTGAGAGGTCTGACGAATTAGCAGCCTGCCAACAGGCCCTGTAAAACCATGCAGATCAGAAGGAAAACCTGCAAAGACAAATACACTGATATCCCTTGGTCTGCAGGTGGCTTCCAAAGAGAGCAGAAAATGGGTGCAATTCCAATACAAATTAATGAACCAAATCCAAGCAAAACTTGAAATGGGAAGTGAGATGAAGGGCAGATTGCTTTGTACTTTTCTGAAATTTCAGATTCTGCCTTAACCACAGAATAAAGAGGTTACTTATACTAATTTGTTAGCTTACTATTCTGCTTCTATGGCTTCTTCTTTTCTATGGGAATGCAGAGTTTAGGTTTGATTTTTGTTCTTTTTTCACACTCATGCTAGATATTGTGATATGCTGAATCTCAGACTCATGTATGTAATAAAAACATTTGCCCCTTTATCTGAAACATTATTCCCGCTGTATATTGCAGTGGAAAAAAAATGCGAGCCACTGGCTTACAGAAATATTTTCTAATGATACAGACTATTGTCCTCACTGAACTTCAAGTCACTCACTTTGAACACTAAAATTAAAAATCAAGCCTTAGTGTAATTCACACTTAGTACAGATACCTCAGAATTTTCAAGGTATTGAAGTCCTGGCCTGCAATATTCAGATGTTAAGATGCTATGTAACTTTATGAAGTAGAAGGTACATTGTAGAAAGCATCAGAAAAAGAACAGCATGAGAAAGTCAAATAAGCACACCAGTTAAGAACTGTTGTGAAAATGGGCAGTTATGGCCACTAACAAAACTGTCCTCCAAGGGTTTAAAAATGCAATATTTTTCTGACTTAAATGGGGCAGACAATACACATCTAAGTTACTGTCTGTAGACTTAAAGACACAACATGCTTTGCATTAACTTTGATTTAAAATTAGGTTATTTTTGCAATTGTAAATATTTAGCATGGGCTAAACTGGGGGGATTAAGATATGGGGATTAAGATGGCAGTTACTGTAGAAAAATACATACTTGAGATACCCTGGCCAGATTAAGATGCTTTGTTAAAGCAGAATTTAAATTTAATTAATTTATTTGTTTCTAAACTTTGTGTTAATAGATTTACAGGAAAGGCTTCTGCAGCAAGTTTTGTTTCCCCATGTGGAGAATTTTCTTAGGAAACATTTTAACCCAATGTGGGCAAGCTTCAACAGAAGCTTACAGAACCTCTCCAACATAGTAAGAAACCTGTCCCACGATGTGGAAGTCAACAAGAAAAGCATAGAAAGATTTCAAGAGAGCACTGTGCCCAAGAAGGAATTCCAGGAGCTGGGAACTAAGTTTGAATCTAAAGTCCAGGAAAACGTGGTGAAAGTTGATCAGGTGAAAAGGGATATAGAGAATCAATTGCAAATGCAGCAGGCTAATATCCACTACAACCTCACCATGATCAAGGCAGATACTGACACGAAGCTCAAGAAGTATCATAAGATACAGCAGTCACAGTTCTTAGCTTTGAACAACAGCATAGCAAACATGAAACATGAGCAAAACAAATTTGAAAATAAATTTGAGACTTTGAAAAAAAACTTAACAGAACTCTCCTCACATCATGGTCCCAAAGATGAAACTACCCAGTTAGCCATCAGACAAATAAATGACATGCTGGCAGGGCATGGAAAGCAGCTTAAAGAACTTTACATGGAGTCGGATGTGGCCTTTCAGAATATTGCAGTTTTAGAGAGATGGTTTAAGGAGTTAAAAAAAAATATCTCCAAGTATAGGCCTGAAGATCTTACAATAACTTTAATGGAGAAATCATTTCTTATTGAAGAAAACAAAGCATCAATGGAAAGACAGATATCAGAGCTGAACTATACTCTCTCAAATCTTCGGGAAAACTATTCAGATCTGTTGAGGTACATGGAGGAATGCAATTGCCAGAAGATATCTTCTGACACTGATATACTCGAGGAAGATTTAAATAATATCACTTATTCCCTTGAAGGCACACAATCAAACTTAAAGGATATGAAGCAGTTAGAGTCTGTTTTCAAAGATCTCTTGAGGAATGAAATTGAAGAGCTCTCCTCAGCTTTTCCATCTATCCATCAGTCCCTTAACCTCCGTCAAGAAGAAAACAGACAGCTTCAGTCACAAGTTGCATCTTTTTCAGAAGACATAGGCCTCTTGAAGAAGAAAGATGAAGAAATTCACAGACACATCAAATATCTCAACAGTTCTTTTGGCTCTCTCTTAGAAGATGCCATGCGGCATGAAGCAGCACTGGAGGCTTTACTGGGAGAAGAGTTTATGGAAGTCTTGTTTGAAGAAGATCCTAGTACCCTAATATCATCAGTAGTTCAGCTACAAGAATCTCTCAGAGAGATCTCAGATAAACTCCAAGAACAAAATATGACTTTAGAATCTCTTGTAAAGAGATTTCATCACTTGGAGAGAGGTCAACAGAATAATCATGATGCTCGTATATCTTCAACGCATTCCAAACAGGAAACTCAAACACCCTCCACACTGGATGAAGTTAGTCAACGCAACAATGTAGAACATATAGAACCTAATTATGAGGCTTCCAAAGACGACTCCTTGGATGGCTCAGCATATAATGATATCATGACTCTGAAGAATGACATCAAACAGCTGAGCCTGGCCATCAAGAGGCATGAATCCAGAAATGACATGAATATCTGCTGCAATCATACAATAGCAAATGTAGTGGAGCCACTCAACATTTCTGTAGAAATTCTCTCAGGAGATTTAGCAACCATCAAAGAGAAGTTGGAGGAACATCTGCTGATTTTCAAAAAGCTATTTGGAAACAATGAAGAATTAGTTGCCTCAAATATAAGTCTGGATGTTGCAAAGATTCAGTCAATGCTGACTAGAAAAGTGAGAAGGCAACAGAAAGGTCAAGACAAGCAAAGAGACAAAAGAAAGCCCGAGAAGCACAGAGAAAATATGCAGATAGTAAGTGGAAGAAATACAGTGCAGACAGAACTTCTGGAAAAAGGTAGGTTCTTTTATTTTATTGCTCATGTGCAGGTCTAGCTTCCCTCTGGGCCTTGCTGTAAGTCTCCCTCCTCCCCTGCCAAGCATATATATTGTGACCTGCCAGATATCTTGTGGGATGTTGAAGAGAGACATTTTGACATAATTTACATCCTGCCCTTCCATCTAAATAAACACTTTGAGTGAGAACCAAGTTGATACATTGGTGCACTTTGCTCAAAGCCAATAAAATGACACCTATTACAGCTGCTGGGGAATTGGCCTTGAATTAATTCAACTTCAGGTATTTAGAACACAAATTTTGTTTGTAGATGCTCATGTTGATGTAGTAACAGTTTTCTCTTTCAAAGCTGATGGGGAGTGCCGGGCTTCCTGGTTTTGCTTCTTCTTCCTCTGTTACTTGAGTCTGGAAGGAGTGCACTCAAAGCACAGAATCCTTGTTAACCTGGACAGATACATTAAATTAACTATCATAACTTGTGCAAGCAGAACAGGGAGGACTGACCAGAGAGTACAATCTCTCTCTCGGGGCTAAACTTCAGAGACAAGTTTTCAGCTTATACTGCACTGACTGGCCAGTTCCCTTTCCCTGTAAGCATGTGGCCACAAGCACCCAATAGTTATAACTGCCACAGTTTTAGCACTGGCTTTTATGATTGTAGCCCTTGCTATGGACATATAATACAGAGTGAAAATCAGCTCCTTTAGGCAACTGTGCTGCAAAATGCTAGTTAAGACTGAATAAGCAGAGAATGTATTTCAAACTATTTTTAGGACAGCAAAAAGAATGCAATTTTTTTTCCTCCTGAGTGGTCTCAGCCTCATGCCTTTCCAAGGATACTGATCTAACCACTGTACCTACCCACACAACAACAGAATGCAGATCTGAAAATCTTACAATAACTTTAATGGAGAAATCACTGAGGCTTGTTATGCTGCGACATCTGCCTAGTCACTACAACCAGTTGTTTCTTCAGCTACATCAATCTACATTTTTTTCCTCAACTATTTCTGAACTTTGTTTTTAAACTGCAGTGAAGCTTCTATTGATTTTGCTTCTTTCCCAAGAATAAGATGTCTCATGTGCCAGCAAAACAAAAGTATTTTCTAAAACACGTTTATCTTTCTACTAAGAACCCTAATTTAACAATATTACTTGAAAAGAAAAAGGGAACATTCTTTTAATAGAAAAATAAAAGGTCTACTCGTCATAGGATCTCACTGAATGAGTCTTTTCTTTGGTTAAGGAATTTTCCTTTGTGCTTGACTGCTTCTCTAAAAAAGAGAATCAATTGCAAGAGGACTTTCCACAAATTTGAAAACACATGAGTAGAGAACAGACCACAACCTACAAACTATTCCTGCAAATATTTGCAGACAGAACTCCTAACCAAATTTTCAGACCTAGAAGTTCATTCAAATGTAGAGTTTCTTTTTAATAAAAAGACTGGTGGGAGCAAGTCATTACTAAACTGTTTCCATTTATATCAACAACCATGAGGCTGAAACAATGGGAACGCTCCCACCTTTTGCACCCCTGTGCTTGCAGCTGAGGTGGGCAGGCTCCGGGAGGGCAGCAGTGCTGCGCTCTCCCATAGGAAGGAAAGCCCCCAGTCTCAGACCAAGCCTGGAAGCAACCCGTTATCTTTCGATGTAGCGTAAACCATGGCATTTCACAGCCCTGTGAGCATATAAACTCCCCCCAAAGCAAGTTTTCTGCCAGTGCCAGTATGCCTATTCTAGGCACTTTCAGTCCCACAGTATAAGTGATTTGAGAGTAGGCATCAGAACAGGCTCAGGTAGTTAACCAAGTGTCTCACAGATGCACATGTCTTTACAAGATCTCTACTTCTGCTAACAGTCCTGGGCAGGACTTAAAGATGAGCTTTCACGTCCAAAGGCTTGTCTGATATTTTCAGCTTTTTTTTTTTTTTTTTCCAATTATGGGAACTGGTCTGATTTTACCTCTTCCTGACCTCTAATTTTCAATAGTCCTAATCTTATCGTAGCTGCAAGAACAAGTACCACTGCTATGCTCAGAAAGAGTAAATATGTTTTGGATCACAGACAAGGTTTCTAAAAGACTTCATCTAGATTTTTTGATGAAATTGTCACACAACACCTGATATAATGAAGCTCTGTTTCATGACTTGGGCTCCTGTACAGATAAAATAGTAATAGCTGGGGAGAGAAGAGTGCTCATTACTAAAATCCTGTTCCTCTCTCTTTTTCAGACTCATCGGTGGCATTCCATGTAGGATTCTCAGACCAAAAGGATAAAGAAAAAACTCTGAGATTTAATGAAACGTACCTCAATTATGGAAACAGCTATTTCCCTGAACATGGCTACTTTAAAGCACCGCACAAAGGCGTCTACCTGTTTGTCATCTCTGTGGAGTTTAGTTCAGGACCAGCACTAGGACAACTCTCTTTTAGCCGTGGGTACAAAAGAACTCTCTCAAGTAGTCAGAGGAAAACACCAAGTGGAAATACTATGACTACTTTTGCTATGGCAGAAATGGAGAAGGGGGAGAAAGTATGCTTTGAATTGCTGCAGGGCTCTGTAGTGAAACGGAGTCCACCTGGGACAACGATGGGTGGATTCCTACTATTTAAAACTTGAACAGTGACATTTTGTTTTACTGATATCTTTTCCATAGATGCAATGGATCAATTCCCTATTGCTTCATCTGTGATGTATTCAATCCTACTGCATGTGTTTAAACATAGCACTACTCTAGATTTGTCTTCAAACTTCTTTTCTGGAAGTGTTTGGCTTTTGATTAGTTGCTTATAAGCAGCAATGGGATTTTCTTTCAAGTTATAAGCTAATGGTTTGGACTCCAAACGTATCAGTACACATATTCCCAAATCTTTCCACCGCAAGAACCACACCTAAATAGAAAAGCTTTGTAGGACTTTTTTCATTTAGAACATAACTCATTTCTCTTTCACCTGTTCTCATGAGACTCCACCTAGAGTACTGCATTCAGCTCTGGGGCCTCCAACAGAAGAAGGACATGGACCTGTTGGAGCGACTCCAGAGAAGGGCCACAAGGATGATCAGAGAGCTGGAGCACCTCTCCTATGAAGAAAGGCTGAGAGAGCTGGGGATGTTCAGTCTAGAGAAGAGAAGGCTCGAGGGAGACCTTTAGCGGCCCCCCAGTACCTGAAGCGGGCCTACAAGAAAGCTGGAGAGGGACTCTTCATCAGGGAGTGCAGTGATAGGACAAGGGGTAATGGCTCTAAACTAAAAGAGGGTAGATTTAGATTAGACATTAGGAAGAAATTCTTTACTATGTGGGTGGTGAGGGACTGGAACTGGTTGCCCAGAGAAGCTGTGGATGCCCCATCGCTGGAGGTGTTCAAGGCCAAGTGGGATGGAGCTTTGGGCAACCTGGTCTGCTCGGAGGTGTCCCTGCCCATGGCAGGGGGGTTGGAACAAGATGAGCTTTAAGGTCACTTCCAACCCAAAGCATCCTATGATTGTACAAAAAGAGTACCCTCCTCATGGTAAATATCCCCACCACTGTCAAGGAAAAAAAAAGTTAAGAAAGACTATACATTAACATTCAAACTTTTAAGTAGTTGCTCAAAACCAAGAAGCCAGAACAATTTTACCTTTCTGTTCTGTGTGGACCATAGGCAGTCACACACTGTCTGGAAAACTTCTGCAATTCACTCCAATTCAACGTTTCAGTCTGTATGTAACATGAACACTAGAAAAGATCAATCAAACCCAGTAAGATGCACCCTGTACGCCTATTTGTAAGCAAGGATCTTAGAAATGGCCCAGTCTTTTTCCATGTAGGCCTGTGTTACATTTCAACTACACTGCAAAATTTAAGAGTAATATAACATGATGCAAATGTTTATCTAATACATCCTAACATTAGGAAAATGCCAACAATATTCAAAAAATATTGGTGAAAATGCAGTTTATTTCTCAGGTTATTCCTGAAGATGTGGGGAATATAGCACAGACGGTCCAACATTTAGTAAGTAGTTTAAAACCAAGCAAACTAACCTAACAGTGAATAGACAAACTCACTGGTCTACTGTCATTGTTGAATATAAAATAAGTTTATAATTAGAGTAAACCAAACAGTAGAATTTCTGAACTGTGGACGTTTGAGTTTCCAAAAATCTCAAAATGACTGTGTCTGGTCATGTCCTAAATTTTTATTCTGTCGAAAGAAATATCCCCAAAGGCTTTCATTTTAAAAAAGTTCAATTATTCCTTGTTTACTGTAATGCCCTACAAAACAATCTTAAAACAATTAGATATGCCAAAATGAAATGCATTTAATAATTCCCAATAGTTTTGATGAAAAATAAATTCCTATCATGTATTTTATGCCCTGTTAAAATAGCATTTTCTAACAACTTTTAGAAAATTGCTGTTGAGTTTTTCTCCCCACCTATTTGTATTCTGAGCAACATTAAACTACAGGATAATTTAAAAAAAACACTGGTACCAATACACACTGCACTTAAGACAACAGTTTGACAAACATCTTTTGAAATTAAACTACAAAGCAGGTTTAGCTACTGACTTGCTAGAAAGATTGTTACTCTCCTTCCAGAAAAAGGCAACAAAACAAACGAGTAAAAATGTACTGCTTCATTTAAGGACCTGAAAATTGGTATGATTAAATCCCTTCCAGAGATTCAAAAATAGGGGGCCACAAATGAAGATGCAGAAATTTAGCAGCTCTGGAAAGAGAAAACGCCATTTCTGACCCAATTAGCAGCCCGTGCGCCATCTACTCCTAGCCAGTGCTTCCCTTCACGAGACCAACTGGACAAGCCTCTCCATCCACCCGGCATGGAGCCAGGCCTCGCACTGCTCTGCAGTAGACAACACAGAGTGCCCATGAGCATTTCTGATGTCATCAGAAGATGTCATCTTCTGCCCCACAGATCACTCAAACATCTGAAGGAAAGAAGAGGAGGAAAATGTGAAGAGGTGAAACATCAAAAAGAAAATCATCAATTTGTAAGACTGAGTTGTTAGTAAAAAATGAGTTTTTAGTAAAAAAGCCACTGTACTGAGGTGATCCAACCACTTTTACCAAAGGTCCTCCAACTGTGGGCTTTTGTGCTGACAGCATTCTGCAGTGTCAAGTTTGCTGCTTAGGTCAGGGGAGCGAAAGGAACACCCCATTTTTGGTGCACATCATTGCAGCTACCAGCCAAGTGCCAAAACCAAATATATTGAGGGGATATATTATATATATATATATATATACACACGCTTGTTTTAAAGCTTTGACAGAAAGCTTCAACTGGAATGAAAACCATACAGCTGCTCGGAAAGGGACAAAGTAGGTAGTAGTTAGGATAGCAGGGAACAGAGAAAGGCCTGTATGTCATCTCTGATTCTAGCAGTTCATCCAGGCAGGACTTTTAAATGTTCAGTATCTTCGTGCTTACCAGAGTTTATTTTTGTTGAAGAATAAGCCAGACAAGTTCAGAGATCATCAACTCCAGAGTGAACACAACGTTAATATAAAGATGTTTTCATGTTTGTATTCTTCAAATACATGTTTAAGTTAACCACCTGCATACACAAAGAAGAGATACTTGACTGGAAAACTCTCGTTTTTACATTATGAAGTAAAAATTTAAGTATAATGGGTTAAAACATTCTATTGGCTGTGCAAATCAGGAAGCCTGGCTTCCTTCTCAACTTTTTTTTTTTTTT